>JARPMJ010009195.1:0-28984 GCA_033366665.1 Phoxinus dragarum | reverse complement strand
ACACACAGAATGGCAGGGGGAACTCTGGCAGAGAGAGGCAGAGAGAGACAAAGCCACATTCAAAACAAAATATCTGACTTCCTGTTGGTCAGAGCTAATGACTGTAAATTAGAAAGTTGGTCCGGCTCGATGTGCACAATATACATACCAAGTTTTGTTACTGTAGGTAAAACTAACCCCCCACTTTTGTCAAAAGCATCTTGAAAGTAACACACTTCTTGCTGCCCAGTTGGTGGCGCTATAACTTTGACTCACATTAGTTACATCCATGTGATGGGCCTCTTACAGCGAGCAGAATTCTGAAGTTTCATCAAGATCAATTAATGTATGAAGACATTATAAACACATCGTGTTTCTCTTTTCTCGCCATAAATTTGTTTCCTCGCCACGGCCAAACCGTTCGAGATATCAAAAATCCGTCCGCAATTTAGCATCCTCAATGTCTTGACTTCATGCTGACCGAGTTTGGTGAAGATCAAATTAAATTTCTTGGAGGGAGTATATAAAATTCCAGGGGCGTTGCGTTTTCATACAACCCATAATAGCCGACTTCCTGTTGGGCTGGCGTAAAACTTAGAGCATGAAAGTTGTTCGGCCCCGATGAGATCTATATGTGTACCGAGTTTCATACTAATTCATGCAATATTCAGTTTGATATATGGACCAAGTTTTCGGACCCCGTTAAAGGGGGGCGCTGTTGAGCCCCCATGCCACGCCCGGGTACCAGCTTCAGGCCGGCCCTGATGGCCGCAGGTTCTGACCTGTGTGCAAATTTTTCAAGAGTTTTCGAGCACGTTAAGGGCCCCAAAAGTGCCCGAGATTTTGCACACAGCAGAGAAAGGGTTAAAATAAAGCCCCCCCTCCTCTCTCACACACACAGACACTGAGAGAGACTGGCAAAATTCCCATCAAATCACATTCAAACCAAAATATCTGACTTCCTGTTGGTCGGAAGCTAATGACTGTAAATTAGAAAGTTGTCCGGCTCGGGGAGATAAATATAACTACCGATTTTTGTTACTGTAGGTAAAACTAATACCCCATTTTTGACTAAAGGTGGTGCTACTGAGCCCCTTACCACGCCCGTTTCTGAAACTTTGCACAAGTGTACTAGGCAATAAATTTAAAGTGTCTGTCGAGTTTCATGCAATTTCAAGCATGTTAAGAGTCTCAAAAACTTTAAAAAAGAATATTAAAGTTTGATGCGTTGCCATGGCAACAGTATTTAAGATATCAATAATCCTTTCACAGGTCTACATCTGCCGTGTGTTTACATTATACACATAAAGTTTGAAGCAAATCGGGTAAAAATAAGAGGGTGATTTTAAAGCATTTTGAAAGTGACACACTTCCTGCTGCCAGTTGGTGGCGCTATAACTTTGACTCACAATAGTCACATCCATGTGATCGGCCTCTTACAACAAACACACTGCTCAAGTTTCATAAAGATCAGTTAATGTATGAGGATGTTATAACACACTTCCTGTTTCCAATATTCGCCATAAATTCGTTTCCTCGCACACGGCCAAACCGTTCGAGATATCAAAAATCCCCTGGGCAATTTTTCATCCTCCATGTCTTGACTTCATGCACACCGAGTTTCGTGGTGATTGGTTGAATTTTCTAGGAGGAGTATTTTAAATTCCATTGCATGTGTTTTTTAAACTACGCCAAATAGCCGACTTCCTGTTGGGCTGGGGTAAAAAGTCAGAGCACGAAGGATATATGAACCGATGAGATCTATAAGTGTACCGAGTTTCATATTATTTCATGCAAGCGTGTTTGATTTTTGGACCAAGTTTTCGGACCGCGTTCCAGGGGGCGCTGTCGAGCCCCCCTTGCCACCGCCCGGGGTACCAGCTTCAGTCCGGCTCTAATGGCCGCGGGTTTCTGACATTTGTGCAAAGTTTCAAGAGTTTTTGAGCACGTTAAGGGCCCCCAAAAGTGCCCGAATAGTCGTAAGAAAAATAATAATAATAATAATCCGAAGGAAAACAATAGGGCCTTCGCCTTTTTCAAGGCTTGGGCCCTAATAATAATAATAATAAATATAAATATAGCTGCAAGCAGCGATTACGGGCCCAAGCCGGTGGCACCGCCACCCTGGTGCCTTTAGTTACACTAAAGGCACCGGGCTGGCGCTGCCACCCGGCTTGGGCCCTCCATCGCTGCTTGCAGCTATATTTATATATATACTATAGTATATATATATATATATATATATATATATATATATAAAAAGCCGCCACCCCTCCCCCGTTGCCTTTCGGGTTCCTGTGCACGACGGGCAATAACGTAACCCCCGCTTTGACTGTCGAGAAGAAGTCTGCTTTAGAGCTTGCATCAGTGTGAGGTTCTTTCTGCTCCCCTCCAAACACACACAGAAAAGGGGGGGGGCTGTCTGTGTGTGTGCCCTCCCTCCCCTCCCCACACACACACACACACACACACACACAACACACAGAGAATGGCAGGGGGAACTCTGTCAGAGAGAGACAAAACCCACATTCAAACCAAAATATCTGACTTCCTGTTGGTCGGAGCTAATGCCTGTAAATGAGAAAGTTGTCCGGATCGATAAGCACAATTTACATACCGAGTTTTGTGACTGTAGGTAAAAATAACCCACCCACTTTAGTCCAAAAGTATCTTGAAAGTAACACACTTCCTGCTGCCAGTTGGTGGCGCTATAACTTTGACTCACAATAGTCACATCCATGTGATCGCCCTCTTACAACAAACACACTGCTGAAGTTTCATCAAGATCAATAAATGTATGAAGACGTTATAACACATTGTGTTTTTCTTTTCTCGCCATAACTTCGTTTCCTCGCCACGGCCAAACCGTTCGAGATATCAAAAAATCCGTCCGCATTTTACCGTCCTCAATGTCTTGACTTCATGCTGACCGAGTTTGGTGGCGATAGGATAATTTTTCTTGGACGAGTATATCAAATTCCAGGGGCATGCATTTTCATACAGCCCATAATAGCCGACTTCCTGTTGGACTGGCGTAAAAACTTAGAGCACGAAAGTTGTTCGGCGCCCCGATTAAATCTATATGTGTACCGAGTTTCATATTATTACATGCAAACGTGTTTGATATATGGACCAAGTTTTTCGGACCACGTTCAAGGGGGCGCTGTTGAGCTCCCCTGCCACGCCCGGGGTACCAGCTTCAGCCCAGCCCTGATGGCCGCAGGTTCTGACCTGTGTGCAAAGTTTCAAGAGTTTTCGAGCACGTTAAGGGCCCCAAAAGTGCCCGAGAAGTCCCACACAGCAGAGAAAGGGTTAAAATAAAGCCCCCTTCCTCTCTCACACACACAGACACTGAGAGAGACTGGCAAAATTCCCATCAAATCACATTCAAACCAAAATATCTGACTTCCTGTTGGTCGGAGCTAATGACTGTAAATTAGAAAGTTTGTCCGGCTCGGGGAGATAAATATAGATACCGATTTTTGTTACTGTAGGTAAAACTAATACCCCCATTTTTTGACTAAAGGTGGCGCTACTGAGCCCCTCCACCGCGCCCGTTTCTGAAACTTCACACATACCTAGTACCTAATAAATCTGATATGCATGTTGAGTTTCATGCAATTTGAAGCATGTTAAGAGCCTCAAATGCACCCAAAAAGAATATAACAGTTTAAAGCGTTGCCATGGCAACAGTATTTAAGATATCAATAATTCTTTCACAGGTCTACATCTGCCGTGTGTTTACATTATACACATAAAGTTTGAAGCAAATCGGGTAAAAATAAGAGGGTGAATTCAAAGCATTTTGAAAGTGACACACTTCCTGCTGCCAGTTGGTGGCGCTATAACTTTGACTCACAATAGTCAGCATCCATGTGATCGGCCTCTTACAACGAACACACTGCTGAAGTTTCATCAAGATCAATTAATGTATGAGGATGTTATAACACACTTCCTGTTTCCAATATTCGCCATAAATTCGTTTCCCTCGCCACGGCCAAACCGTTCGAGATATCAAAAAATCCCCTCGCAATTTTTCATCCTCCATGTCTTGACTTCATGCACACCGAGTTTCGTGGTGATTGGTTGAATCGTCTAGGAGGAGTATTTTAAATTCCATTGCATGTGTTTTTTAAACTACGCCAAATAGCCGACTTCCTGTTGGGCTGGGGTAAAAAGTCAGAGCACGAAGGATATATGAACCGATGAGATCTATAAGTGTACCGAGTTTCATATTATTACACGCAAGCGTGTTTGATTTATGGACCAAGTTTTCGGACCCGCGTTCCAGGGGGCGCTGTTGAGCCCCCCTGCCACGCCCGGGTCCCAGCTTCAGTCCGGCTCTAATGGCCGCGGGTTCTGACATTTGTGCAAAGTTTCAAGAGTTTTTGAGCACGTTAAGGCCCCCAAAAGTGCCCAAAAGGTAGTAATATAATAATAATAAATAATAAATAATAAAAGAAGAATAATCCGAAGGAAAACAATAGGGCCTTCGCCTTTTCAAGGCTTGGGCCCTAATAATAATCCGAAGAAAAACAATAGGGCCTTCGCCCTTTCAGGGCTTGGGCCCTAATAATCCTTTGGAAAACAATAGGGCCTTCGCCTTTTCAAGGCTTGGGCCCTAATAAAGAAGAAGAAGAAGAAGAGAAGAAGAAGAAGAAGAATCCTTAGAAAAACAATAGGGCCTTCGCCTTTTCAAGGCTTGGGCCCTAATAAAAGATAGAGAAAAAAGAACATGAGGGAAAGATATTAATCTATACATCAGTTACATTGTACACATTTTGTCATGTTACGTTAAAATAAGTTTCATAAGAAATGTTAGAATGCAGGGGTCCAAATATGAGATACTCACACACAGATATATAACGCATATTTTAAAAACTGTGTTGTATAAAATCTATATTTATTTGCAACAGTTATGTTAACAGCAAAAAAAAAACGATATTTCTGGTAAGAACAGCTATTCAGCTGACGGACACCGCGCTGTGTTGTCATGGGAACACCCCAGGTGAAAATAATGAGGAAATTACGTTGTCTTTCGTTGCTCCCCTTCATCAAATCCGTTCCCAAGCGGCTACATAACGGCACACAAGTGCCCTGCTCCCTCCAAAAAGTCCCCACTTCAAGGGCTCTGCCGTCTGCCCTTCTAAGGGCAAAGGGCGTAGGGCATAGGGATGGTCACGTCTGTTCTATGTGAACTTTTGCAGCGCGTTTCTGTATTTGGTTGTGTTGTGAGTATTTGGAGCACACGTGTGTTGTGAAACTGATGAAGATGTTTTCCTAATTTGCGGGTGGTTTTTTTTCTATTTGCATGTGTTTTTTTCTATTTGCATGTGTTTATGCAATGTCATGTAGTAGTAAATACGAGAGAGACACAAACATTACTCGACACACAAACCGATAGAGATGCTTCAGGATTACAAGAGGTTTTGCAGTCCCTAAATTCAGTTTTTTGATGTCAAATTATAAGTGGACTTCAAATAACATTTATAAAATAAAATAAATGCAGTTCATCACCCCCTTTAAGTGTATTTTTAAACCTTTATTTTACCAGGAAAGAAGACTCACTGAGATTAAAATCTCTTTTACCGGCAGTGTCCTAGCCAAGATAGGCAGCTGAGTTAGCAGCTATAAGATTCACTATGTAGATAGGCAGGCACAACTCTATTTGTTTTGAGGTTTGCCCGCCCTCATTTTTATTCATGCTTATTGTTTCAGCGATGGTCCATTCTTGTGACATCATGGATTATCCATCAATCATTCTGTTTTCCATTAAGCTAAAATGTCATTCTAATAGACCAGTTTTCTTTGCTTATAATAACTTTTTGGGGCCAGAAGAGTCAAGGAGATTGTGGCTAGTTGTTCCATATTAGTATGATTGTTTTTATACATACAATATTGTTAATACAAAATATTGGTTACACTTTATTTGAATGTGTCGCTGTTACAGTGTAATTATACATTTATGTGCTGAGTAATATTAATTATCTACATATACTTACTATAGGGGATTGGGTAGGATTAGGAGTTAGTTTAGGCTAATTGCATGCAATTATGCATAATTTATAGTAATTACCATAGTAAATATGTAACAAGGACACATTAAAATAGTGTTTACAACATATTTTACAAATTATCATCTTATAGCAATATACTGTGGTGTATCTATTATATATATATATATATATATATATATATATATATATGCCGCCAGGGACACTGGGTGGCAGTATAGGGGCAATCGGGAGGTGGGACACGGGGAACTGTGTGAAGCTAGTCAACAATAAAGTTTTTCCATGTGAATCTCTCCAGCTACGTCTTCTTTATTATCTTAAGAAACCAACACAACATGGTGTCAGAAGTGGAGCTAGAGTGAGTGAAAGGATAGCGGACTTATATGAGAAGTGGAGAAGCAAAAGTTAAGCAAGAATGTCGCAACAGCAACGAGGGACAGCAAGCTGCCGGGGGCGAACAGAACGACCCTCCAGCACAGCCTCTTGCTAAAGCATGTGCAACGTTCTCAATAAAATCCGCCGGAATCCTTCGACTTTTCAAAGCCACAAGATTGGGAAAAATGGATTAGACGGTTTGAGCGCTTCAGAGTGGCTAGCGACCTGGATAAGTCAACAGATGCTAACCAGGTAAACACGCTGATATATTGCATGGGAGACTGAGGCAGATGACGTATTAAAAGGGCTGACTTTAACCGCCGAAGATAAACTGGTGTACAGCTCCGTCAGAAACGGCTTCACAAACTTTTTCGTGCCGAAGAAAAATGTGATATATCAAAGGGCTAAATTTAATCAGCGAGCCCAGGGGCCGTCCGAATCTGCCGATTCGTTCATAACTGCTTTATATGCACTGGCTGAAAACTGTGAGTACGGGGCACTGCGCGATGAACTGTTGAGGGACAGGATCGTAGTAGGCATCAGAGACAACGTGCTTTCACAGAAAATGCAGATGGAGAGCAGGCTGGATCTGGCAAAAGCTATTAATATGGTCAGACAAGCAGAAGACATTAAACGGCAACAAACAGATCTGAGAGGAGATGCTACACATGCTATTAAATCTACAGTGGATGCAGTGCACACTTGGAAAGCAAAACAGCAAGCATGGAAAAATAAAAGACAGCCAGCTAAACAGTACAAAGACAAGCATGAAGCACAATCAGGAGCAGAGCATAAGTCATTGCCCTAAATGTGGAAATCAGCATGCTAAATTCCAGTGCCCCAGCAAAGAATGCAGACTGCCACAACTGCGGTTAAGAGAGGGCATTACGGCAAAGTATGCAAGTCTACTAAAAGCGTGAGTGCTGTCACAGAGGATGATGATATATTCCTGGGAACTATTGATGCAGGAGAGGATGCATGGACTGTAAACTTACAAGTAAGACAAACAAATGTGAGGTTCAAGATAGATACAGGAGCCGATGTTACTGTCATACCAGAGCAGGTGTACAAACAGATATGCAGCGGCACCAACATACAAACCTCACCCCAGGTAATAAAGTGCCGTTTGGGCCTGGCCGTGTACCTCTTTCTGTATTGGGTGTGGCTTAAAGAAATACTGAAAAGTGGTGATAAACACACCACAGAGGACATTTATGTAGTTAAGCACCTAAACACAGCTCTGCTGAGTAGGCCCGCCTCAGTTAACCTCAGACTGGTGGCCAGAGTAAATGGCATCGACTTGCGACTCTGTAAAACAACAATACCCAAAGCTGTGCGGTGGGTTAGGCTTAGTACAACAGCAGTACACAATTAAGCTCAGACCAGATGTCAAGCCCGTTTCTTTGAAGGTTCCTCGTCGTGTCCCACTGCCCTTAATGGGAAAAGTAAAGCAGGAACTCCAGCGCATGGAGCAGCTAGGAGTCATCAGCCGCATTGAGCAGCCCAACAGAGTGGTGCTCTGGCATGGTCGTCGCACCTAAGAAATCAAAAGATGAAATCCGGATCTGTGTTGACCTTTCTCCCCTCAACGCTGCGCGGTGTGCAGGGAAAAGTTTATCCTCCCGTCTGTGGACCAGACGCTAGGCATGCTGTCTGGAGCAAAGATATTCACTAAACTGGACGCCAACATGGGGGTTTTGGCAGATCCCATTATCAAAAGACTGTGCCCATTACAACCACTTTCATCACCCCCATTCGGCGCGCTTCTTCTTCAAACCGCTTACCATTCGGCATTGCCTCTGCTCCTGAACATTTTCAAAACAGGATGGTAACGGAAGTGACAGAGGGCTTGGAAGGAGTCGTCTGCCACATGGACGATGTCCTTATATGGGGGTTCCACACAGACGGAGCACGACGCACGGGTGCATGCGGTCCTACAGAGGGCACAGGCGGCGGGCATCACACTGAACACAGCCAAGTGTGAGTTCAGCAAAACCAAGGTGAAGTTTTCTCCGATACATCATCTCAGCATATGGGATAAGCCCAGATCCAGAAAAGACACGTGCTGTGCGTGAGATGTCCTCCGCCACAAAACATCAGTGAGCTCAGGAGCTTTCTGGGCATGGTGAACCAGCTAGGCAAGTTTGTGCCCAACCTGGCTGAAAAGGACAAAGCTCTCAGAGACCTGTTGTCTAAAAAGAACGTGGTATTGGGGGCCTGAACAGCAGATGGCATTCACCAGCCTCAAACAAGAGCTAGCGTCCACTCCAGTCTTGCAGTTATACGACCCAAACCAAGAACTGAAAATCTCAGCTGATGCCTCGTCATATGGGCTAGGCAGTGTACTTCTGCAGAAATGCAAGGGGACCTGGGCGCCGGTGGCATATGCGTCCAGGGCGCTCACAAGCACGGAGCAACGCTATGCTCAGGTGGAGAAGGAAGCACTGGCCTTGACTTGGGCGTGCGAAAGATTCAGTGACTTCATCATCGGTCTCCATTTTGAGCTGGAGACAGACCACAAACCCCTCGTGAGCCTGCTGGGCGGACAAGCGCTGGATTCTCTCCCACCTAGAATACAAAGATTCAGGATGAGGCTCATGAGGTACAGGTACACAATCATGCACGTCCCAGGGAAAAGCATTACTACGGCAGATACACTGTCACGGGCGCCACTGAAAGATGGCGTGACAGATGGAGATGGCTTAATGGAGGAAACAAACATATATGTGGACTCCATAATGGAACACTTACCTGCAAGTGAGTCTTACCTGTCCGAGCTGCGGAAACAGCTGAGTGCAGACAGCGTGTGCGCAGAGGTGAGGAAGTACTGCATAGAGGGCTGGCCAGATCGCAGCAGACTGGACGTGCTAGTAAAACCTTACTGGACCGAAAGGGCTGTTCTCAGCACTCACAATGGACTGTTATTGCGGGGTACTAGACTAGTTATCCCTTCAGTGATGAGGAATAAAGTGCTTGAGAAAATTCACGAAGAACACCAGGGGATAGTTAAATGTCGTGAACGAGCCCAGCAATCCGTATGGTGGCCGGGGCTAAGCAGCCAAATAGGAGAGCTGGTGTTGAAATGCACTGCGTGCGTTAAAGAACGTGCCAATGCGACTGAGCCTCTTATGCCTTCCAAACTACCCGATAGGCCATGGCAGAAGCTAGGGGCCGATTTGTTTACTTTGAAAAACAAGGACTACCTTCTTGTTGTGGACTATTTTTCCAGGTATGTGGAGGTGGCCCAGCTGAGCCCGACAAGAAGTGCGGATGTGGTAATACACCTCAAATCAATTTTTGCCAGGCACGGCATACCGGAAATTCTAGTCACAGACAACGGGCCTCAGTTTGTGGGTGCTCACATGTCAGCCTTCGCCACCGAGTACGAGTTTGAGCATGTAACGAGCAGCCCAAGATACCCTCAAAGCAACGGTGAGGCCGAGCGTGCGGTCCAAACCGTTAAAAACCTGCTGAAAAAAGCAACTGACCCTTATTGTGCGCTGCTGGCTTACAGGAGCACTCCTTTGAGCAACGGCTTTAGTCCAGCACAGCTGCTTATGGGGCGCCGCCTGCGCACCACGGTACCAACGTTCCCAGCGGTGCTGGAGCCAGCCATCCCAGATCTTTGGTCTGTGCAGCGCAAAGAAAGGGAGAAGAGAAAGATGGATGCGAGTAACTACGACCGCAGACACAGAGTGAGAAATCTCTCTGACCTGTCACCAGGAGATCAAGTGTGGATCACAGATACAAGATCTACAGGTACTGTGACAGCCGCACATGAAACACCTAGATCTTACCTGGTCAGTGGACCTCAAGGCACTTTAAGGAGGAATCGCCGTCACCTCATGCCCATGTCGGCAGACAACAGCAGTAACATACTAGAGAATGCTGCAGGGGTTGGCGTGCAGGATACTTCTGCAGACTCTGGACATGTGTCTTCAGAGGGACCTAAGAGCACTCCCACAACCGTGAGAACCAGATCTGGCAGGGTTATTAGAAAGCCAGATAAACTGAATCTGTGAGAACTATGGTAAAAGTATGCTAAATGTTTTTGGGGCTAAACAAGGAGGTTTAGTAATTTCAGTGTTCTAACAGTTTAATAGGAAGTTGAATCCTGGTTTGTGTTAACTGTCTAGGGTAACTAATGTGTGTTCATGTGAAGCTCAAAGAGTCCTCAAGGAGTTCATATTTCTTGGTGTAATTCAGTATCACTAATGTTTACAGGAAAGACAAGTGTTATTATAAAGACATGTTATATTTAAGATATGTTTTGTAAGGGTACCAAAAGTTGGTTTAAGAGTTTAGCCAATCTAGTATATATATATATATATATATATATATATATATATATATATATATATATATATATATATATATATATGTAATTATATAGGTCACAGTCTATTGCTTTTCAGAAAGGGAGATGTGGTGTTATCTATTATATATATATATATATATGCCGCCAGGACACTGGGTGGCAGTATAGGGCAATCGGAGGTGGGACACGGGGAACTGTGTGAAGCTAGTCAACAATAAAGTTTTCCATGTGAATCTCTCCAGCTACGTCTTCTTTATTATCTTAAGAACCCAACACAACATATACAAAATGAATTTATAGTTTTATTTTGTTTGTTTTTTTGCGATTATTTATCACAACTTAAAATCCAACATTGTTTCAACTTTAAAAAGTATGTGTTCATTCTTGACTTAAAATATTAAGTTAAAATATTAGTTAACTTTAGTTTTGTTTAGTTAAGTTGGATATTTAAGTTATCTCAACAAATTGTAAGTTGTTATAACTAATCGCAGCCACATTTTTTACAGTGCAGAAGCTGTTTGACAAACCTAAATTCTTTAACATTGCTGTTTGGTTAAGAATGTAACTAATGCAGATATTGTAAAACATTGACGTTGCCGGGCGAGGCCGGGAGTCATGCGATGCTGGAGGGATGTCATCGAGGTTGATAGCACTGATGGTGTGTGTCATGAGCATCACCTGAGCCACACAGTCTCGTGTCTCTATATGCTAAAAATAATGTCACTCAACAGGAAGTGGAAATGTTCACTGTTCAAAAAATTTTTTTTTTAAAGAAACTGCTTCGGGAAGCTAAGCTGAGTGCTAGAAGGGGCCAGCACCATGGCGTTTTGTTAGGGATCCTTCGTTGGAATCTCCTCTGACGAGACGTAGGAGTTCCCGAACGAAAGGGAACGCCTCGGTTACGTATGGTAACTCGTTCCCTGAGTAGGGAACGGAGACGTCTCGTCCTGTCGTCATGCTGCTGTACCTTCGTGGAGGACTGGACACCATTCGGCTCCTCAGTGAAAAGCGTTTTTGTATGTGCTTGCTTCCGTCTTTATACCCGCACTGGTAGGCGGGCTGCGGAATGCAAATCTTGCATGCCAATGTTCATTGGCTCGTTTTTATTCACTCGAAGGCAATCGGTCTCCCTAGTTTCAAAATCAACAAAATCGCCTTTAAAGTTGTCCATTTGTATTCACGATTGTGCTGCATTCACTCACAAAAATAAACGTTTTATATATTTACGGTAGGAAATCTACAACATATCTTCATGGACCATGATCTCTCTACTTAAGGCGAGACACGGCAGGCAAAAACTTCTTTTTTTTTTTTCACTGGTCAATTTTGAGATTTTGGGATATTTGTCTTCAATAACATGTCTTCTTTCAGACTTGTGGTGAAAAAAAGTCAGAAATATACATTTAGGTCTTTATTTTACTACACTTTGTCTGTTTGCGTCTGTAGATTTCTCAGAAATTCAACAAAAGTTGGCATTCTAAATCAACGCGCTGCTCTGTGATCTCTGTCTGCTTTCTTTAATAACACACATCGTTGTAAAGCTCTCTCTCTCTGCTGTACAATGCTGTCAGATCCAAATATGGTAATTTCCTTTTTATCAGCAACCAATCGTGAAATTACAATGGGCATTTAACTCTAAATGCGAAATCTCATTGGCTGATGTCAATTTCTGACACCGTGATTGGTTCAGATGCATCACGTGACATGCTCTGACATTTAGATGTGTGTTTTTGACTGTTTTTCTGTTCAGTTAAAGGCCATAAATGCTGTGTTTATAAGTTTTGATGTGATTTAGGTTGTTTCTATTGTTGTTGCTAATGATTTGATGAGATATTGTGTCTGTAAATAATTGTTATATATATATATATATATATATATATATATATATATATATATATATATATACATATTAAATACATATTATACCAGTCTACCATTTAGATCCCTTTACAATATGAACCACACTGCAGTATAGATTCACAGCAGTCAGATTTTTCAAATTGTTTTGAAGCAAAAATAAATTGTAGGCTATAAGATCCAGTTCTCAAAAGTCTTGAGAACAAATATTCAGTATGGGTTTTATGGCCTTATTTCAATCACTTACCACACATAAACATAATTTTCTCAAAATTACAAACTTTCACATATTATTATAGCAGAGTCTGTGCTGAATACAGTGTAATCAGAATTTAGCCATGAAAATATAACCGAAGTAAACATATTAAAACCCCTGCTGACTCTAGGCGGTTTGAGGGAACCCGGTTGGCCAGGTTCTCTGGGACCCGCGGAGGTCGTAGGAGAGGAGGTGATAGAGGTGAGTTCCAGCATCATTCTTCACATCGGTCTCTCCTTGACCCTGCGTTCCATCCACCGCTGGTTTCGCCCAGCATTAGGACATCATCACCACTGGTCCCGTCTAGCACAAAGCCCTCACCGCTGGTCTCGTCCAGCATGAAGCCCTCACCGCTGGTCCCGTCCATCACAGAGCCCTCGCCGCTGGTTCCGCCCAGCACAAGGCCATCACCACGGGTCCTGTCCAGCACAAGACCCTCGCCACTGGTCTCGTCCAGCATGAAGCCTTCACCGCTGGTTCCGGTGGTCCCTGTTCCAATGGTTCCAGTTCCGGTGGCCCCGAAGCGGAGGAGGAGAGGGAAGACTTCATCCATGCCTGTTCCGGTGGTCCCGAGTCCGGTGGTCCCGAGTCCGGTGGTCCCGAGTCCGGTGGTCCCGGAGATCGTCCCCGTGCAACCCGCTGTCATCTCGGAGATCGTCTCGGAACTGCCTACCATCAGTCCTGCCACGGCAAGGAGGGCGGTCTTCCTCTTTTATGCAGTGGCAGTATTGCATGCATGGAGGAGACACTGCACGTCTGCCGAGCCTGAGCTTCACGTCACGTCTGCCGAGCCTGAGCCTCACGTCACGTCTGCTGAGCCTGAGCCTGAGCCGGTGTCTGTTGCTGTTCCTGAGCCGGTGTCTGTTGCTGTTCCTGAGCCGGTGTCTGTTGCTGTTCCTGAGCCGGTGTCTGTTGCTGTTCCTGAGCCGGTGTCTGTTGCTGTTCCTGAGCCGGTGTCTGTTGCTGTTCCTGAGCCGGTGTCTGTTGCTGTTGCTGTTCCTGAGCCGGTGTCTGTTGCTGTTGCTGTTCCTGAGCCGGTGTCTGTTGCTGTTGCTGTTCCTGAGCTGGTGTCGGTTGCTGTTCCTTAGCCGGTGTCTGTTGCTGTTGCTGTTCCTGAGCCGGTGTCTGTTGCTGTTGCTGTTCCTGAGCTGGTGTCGTTTGCTGTTCCTTAGCCGGTGTCTGTTGCTGTTGCTGTTCCTGAGCCGGTGTCTGTTGCTGTTGCTGTTCCTGAGCCGGTGTCTGTTGCTGTTGCTGTTCCTGAGCCGGTGTCTGTTGCTGTTGCTGTTCCTGAGCTGGTGTCGGTTGCTGTTGCTGTTCCTTAGCCGGTGTCTGTTGCTGTTGCTGTTCCTGAGCCGGTGTCTGTTGCTGTTGCTGTTCCTGAGCTGGTGTCGGTTGCTGTTGCTGTTCCTTAGCCGGTGTCTGTTGCTGTTGCTGTTCCTGAGCCGGTGTCTGTTGCTGTTGCTGTTCCTGAGCCGGTGTCTGTTGCTGTTCCTGAGCCGGTGTCTGTTGCTGTTCCTGAGCCGGTGTCTGTTGCTGTTCCTGAGCCGGTTGCTGTTGCTGTTCCTGTTCCTGAGCCGGTTGCTGTTGCTGTTCCTGTTCCTGAGCCGGTTGCTGTTGCTGTTCCTGAGCCGGTTGCTGTTGCTGTTGCTGTTCCTGAGCCGGTGTCTGTTGCTGTTGCTGTGCCGTGGCCGCCCGAGGGGTCTTCATCGCCCTGGCCGCCCGAGGGGTCTTCACCGTAAACTGTTACAAAACAATTCTATAAATTAAATAGGAAGTAATTTTCTGTGTAAAGCTCCTCAAACTTAGAGGAAAAATCCTGGACGAAGTGGAGTCATTCACATACCTAGGGAGCATCATTGACGCGCAAGCAGGCACAGACGCAGACGTCAAGGCAAGAATCGGGAAGGCGAGAGCAGCATTTCTCATGATGAAAAATCTGTGGAACTCCCACCAGCTCACAACACACACCAAAATTCGCCTCTTCAATTCCAATGTCAAGTCGGTCCTTCTGTATGGAGCAGAAACCTGGAGAAAAACAAAAACAACCCTAAGGAAAATCCAGACCTTCATTAACAGCTGTCTACGCAGAATCCTTCAGATCCGCTGGCCTCACACCATCAGAAATTACGACCTATGGCAGAGGACGAACCAGCTTCCTGCAGATCAAGAAATCATGAAGAGGAAGTGGAGATGGATAGGGCACACCTTGCGAAAACCAAGTTCAAGCATCACCAGACAGGTGCTGACGTGGAATCCACAAGGTAAAAGGAAAAGTGGGAGACCTAAAAACACATGGAGAAGAGACTTAGAGGCAGACACCAAAGAGCACACCTGGAATGAGCTGGAAAAAATTGCCCAGGACCGCGAACGCTGGAGAAAAGTTGTCGATGGCTATGCTCTGGGAGGGGTGAAAGGCTTAATGATAATGAAATTATCTCAATCATTTTGACTCAAAAATGTGTTTCGCGCTGACAAGAATCACGCAGCAGAGGAATGGAAAGTTGACAAACCATTAAAAAAGTATTGACTTAAGAAACATTTATATATTTTCAAATATTTTGATAAAATTATAAGGGACCTGGATAATGGTTGAGAACAACTGGTCTAATACTTACATCTACTTACATCTTTTCAAGGACAGTGACAGTGAAAGTAAGATCCGCCTTAAATTTGATTGGCCATCTCAATCATTTTGACATTGGCGATCGCTGTTAGACCAGAGCAGCCTAATATTAAGTTAAAAGATAGATTTTTATGGAAATCTTTATTGAAAGATGATAAATTATTTACCAAGCGTGCCAATATTAGTCCACAGTTACACTAGTCCACCACCAGAGGTCATCATCTTCCCACTACTAATCGCAGCCAGATTCCTCACACATGACATGAACAAACACAAGCTTCATAAATCACATACAATTTAAAAGTTAAATCCTTTTTATTCTCTTGGCAGCACAAGGACAATTCTACCCATTCGGCTCATCAAGAGAAACAATAAACCCTGCTGCTAATCAAGGAAGCTCCTCAGTTATTACACTGGCGAGTCCGTTTCTGTTCTATGGCCGCACATACCAGCAGATTTATGTAAGAATTTTATTTAATCTTGATTCAAAGTCTAACTGTGAGTGGCGGATGGTTTATAAACTCATCTGTGATCAGTAAAACCTGTGGCTGTGATTTTGACAATATTTCTCATGTTTCAGGTTAATAATAATGGAGACCTCACATTCAACCAGGCTTCTAGACAATTTGTTCCCTACTCCTTTCCTGCTAATAGAAGGAAAGATATAAATGCTGGTCTCTGGACCGACCTCGACAACAGTGCGAGAGGTGAGGTTTCATATCGTCAGTACACTAGTGAAAGTGTTCTCACACGCGCCACTCAGGATATAAACAATCATTTCCCAAATCTGGCCTTCAGCGCTTCTTGGGTCTTTGTTGCAACATGGGATAAAGTAGCTTACAGTCCCAAAACTAAAACAGTAAGTTTGATATACTTCTAAAATATGAATATTTTCACTTTTGGTAATTGAATTTCAAAATACTTTATTTGCGTGAACACAATAATACACAAAGAAAGTGTCAGAGAAGTAATAAATTAAACAATAATAATAATGATGTCACCATTCAAATAACAACAATATAATGTAATTTTATATAAAAAGAAAAAGACGTACAATGAACACTGTATCTTTTTATTCTAGATCTTTTCAGGAAACAACGTTTCAAGTGGTTTTAATCTCAGGCAGTAATTTTTCATTTATTCTGATGAATTACGGTAACATTGCTGTAACAAAGCTTCCGGTGGAGGTAAAAGAAACTTGCTTTTTGTATCAGAACAAAATGTTACTATTCACTATATAACAATGTACAGTATGTGTACTGTTTAAATTTACATGTTGCTTTTTCGGTTTTTGTACAGGCTGGTTATGACACAGTAAACTCCACTGACTACTTTGTGATTCCTGAATCAAACAGTGGGAGCTCGATCTCAAACCTCACGAACACCAGTAATGTCAATGTTACCGGTCGATGGGCCTTCAGGGTGGACAGTGGACAAACCCCATGTAATATTTTATATGATTATTTTATGCATACACTGTAAAGAATAAGAAACAAATCTGTCAGAATAATTCAGTAAAAATACAGTAAAATTTTAACATATTTACAGAACGACTTGTATATTTTAGTTTAAAACTTTAAATGACTAAAAAAATACATGTTTAGAACCAGATCTGTGGTGTGAATTGAACAAACATCTTTCAGTTTTTCTCCTTTTTTTTCGCGTAAAGCACTCTCTTCAAATTTATGACACATACAATGTGCTTTCAATGTTCAGGATAATGAGCCATTCTGTATTGTAATGTCAATGTGTCATGAAAAGAAAAGGGATTCATTCAAACTATAATCTCACAAAGCCAGATCTAGTCTATAGTCTGAAAAATACTTTATAATCAAACTAATATTAACAGTGTAATTTTAATAACCTCGTCTGTCATCATAATGCCGGTGAATTGCAGAGCTGGTGCAAATATATCCACATCGCTATGATCAGATGCTTTCTTTACTGCTGGTTTCTCACCGATGTCATTTTTGACAAGAAATTATTGAGAGAAAGCGTACAGCACATATTTACATATTAATTTAAACGTCGCTCTCAGCAGTGTGGACGGCGTCAGGATAAGTTGTTAACAGTATCACTGCAAGGTATTTCCAACTTACACGCGATGTGACTGCGAGATGCGTAAAAATCAATCAAAACCCACAGCCAATCAGAACAGCGTGTGGGCGGGCTTTCGCGGCAAGTGCACAGCACCAGAGAGTAATCTGACGGCAATCGCAAGAAAATGGAGAAGTAGGCTACATAATTAAATTCACAAATATTACATCATTTAAACATTATTAAAAATACATAGGCTACTGAGTTACTAAAACAATCTTTGTCAAATAATACACTGGTTTGTTCACAGTTTAAACGTTCTTGTTTCCATTTATTTAATCTCAAGATCTGAGGTGAATTATCCATTGTTGGTTTTACAGCTACAAAGCTGGAGCACTAAATGATATTCAAAGTCACATGACACGCTTTTAACATTAAATAAAGCATATAAACAGTACCTGAGATTATCATTGCCACACTTTGTGTCTGTTGTTCCAGCGCGACGTCGCAGAAAAATAGAAACCGTGCCGCCGTCGCGGCTGGTTAGGACAAAAACTCTGATTAACATGGAAAAGATACATTTTATCAAGTGTCGCGTGTAGTTAGGATGCGGTGTTATTTTTACTTCTAACTGAAGAGCGAACAAGAACTTCGCCAAGGCATTAAATCACATTCAGTCTCTTGTTCGTTATGTGACTGATTTAGCGGCCCGAGGCTAGCTCACATCTCTATGGGGTTTGTGCACTAGTGCGAACACGAGCAATGAGTTGCTGGCTGCTGTTCACTTAACGGCCACCGGTGTCGCTAATAACAAGAGCTTCTGAATTCAAAAGAGCATGATGTTTTTAAAGGGGTGGTTGATTATGATTTCACTTTTCTAACTTTAGTTCGTGTGTAATGTTGTTGTTTGAGCATAAACAACAACTGCAAAGTTACAACGCTCAAAGTTTAAAGCAAAGGAAAATATTTGCTTTCAAAGAAATCGTTTTTAAGGCCTACAACAAACGGCTGATAGAGACTACACGACATTCCTCCTGGGTTAGTAACACCACTAACCCTAACATTTACATAAACCCCGCCCTTGGGAACATGCAGTCCATGTTGAGAAGAGCAAGAGTTGTTGTTGTAAAGCACATTTATGAGTCTGCTCAAGCTGTCGCATCTGTCTTTTCTAATGAGATACAGTACGTAACACAAATGCAATAGCATGTCACTCTGTAGGCATCTAACAACAGTTCCAACACTGGCGATTTATAGATTATTATTGCAGAATATGCTAATCAAAAAACTTGAAGATAGTTAACTCCACATCAGAAACATAAATCCATCAACTAAACATTCAGAAACGTCCTGTTGCATTCTACATGTAGTCACTTCTTCTTGAGTCTCTTTGTCCAAATCATTGTCCCAAATCGTTTAAACTAGTTTAAACATAAAAGGCAGAACATAAAAGTTTCTGACATTTTAGTCCTTGTCTGCGTGAGCTAATCCAGCCCGATCTCATCCCAAGGCGTCATATACTGACGCTTTTGACAAATCGCCTACATCCAACGCACATGGCACCCTTTAGCGTCAATATGAGACGCAGATAGATATGGGCCAGAAGGCGCCTCCTAGCGGTCTAACACTAACCCTACCCCAGACCTAAACCCAACCATAACCGAACAAAGCTCTGTGCGTCTCATATTGACGCTAAAGGGTGCCATGTGCGTTGGATGTAGACGATTTGTCAAAAGCGTCAGTATATGACGCCCAAGGATGAGAATGCGTTGGCTAATCGGAGCTATTAACACACAGAGCTCTTGAAGCTCCGCCCTCTGAGCAGCAGCTCATTTGCATTTAAAAGGACACACACAAAACAGCTCGTTTTTACTGACCCTCAAAAAGGGACCATTTTAACGTGCTGTGAAAAAATATATGTGGGGTGTTTTGAGCTAAAACTTCACATACACACTCTGGGGACAACATATACTTATTTTGCATATTGTAAAAAGGGGTGTTATATCACCCCTTTCAAAAATGATGTATGAAAGATCAAGTAAACCTAAGTTGCTTCACAAAAGTGAATCCTGAAAATCAGTAAAGTTTTCACAGCAAAAAGACACGTGAACCACGACCTGAAGGTGGACATTTTACAATTATACTAAAATGCCTTTTACTTACTTAAAAAAGTAGAACTATCAGATTATGTTCAATAGAGTTAATTGAACTTTAAACAGTGATTTATAATGTACTGTAATATTTTTATTTTGTCTAACAGCAACAACATCACCATCAACAACATCTCCATCAACAACACCTACATCAACATCTGCATCAACAACATCTCCATCAACAACATCTGATTCTAGACCAACATCTCAATCAACAACACCTGCATCATCAACATCTCCATCAACATCTGCATCAACAACATCTCTATCAACATCTGCATCAACAACATCTCTATTAACATCTGCATCAACAACATCTCTATTAACATCTGCATCAACAACATCTACATCAACAACATCTACATCATCTAATTCTGCACCAACATCTGCATCAACATCTACATCAACAACATCTGATTCTGCACCAACATCTTCATCAACAACATCTCCATCAACACCTGCATCAACAACATCTCCATCAACACCTGCATCAACAACATCTGATTCTGCATCAACATCTGCATCAACAACATCAGATTCTGCACCAACATCTGCATCAACACCTGCATCAACAACATCTGATTCTGCACCAACATCTGCATCAACATCTACATCAACAACATCTCCATCAACACCTCCATCAACACCTGCATCAACAACATCTGATTCTGCACCAACATCTGCATCAACATCTGCATCAACAACATCAGATTCTGCACCAACAACTGCATCAACACCTGCATTAACAACATCTGATTCTGCACCAACATCTCCATCAACATCTGCATCAACAACATCTGATTCTGCACCAACATCTGCATCAACATCTGCATCAACAACATCAGATTCTGCACCAACATCTGCATCAACACCTGCATCAACAACATCTGATTCTGCACCAACATCTCCATCAACTTCTGCATCAACAACATCTGATTCTGCACCAACATCTCCATCAACTTCTGCATCAACAACATCTGATTCTGCACCAACATCTGCATCAACAACATCTCCATCAACATCTGCATCAACAACATCAGATTCTGCACCAACATCTCCATCAACTTCTGCATCAACAACATCTGATTCTGCACCAACATCTCCATCAACAACATCTGATTCTGCACCAACATCTACATCAACAACATCTCCATCAACAACATCTGATTCTGCACCAACATCTCCATCAACATCTGATTCTGCACCAACATCTCCATCAACATCTGCATCAACAACATCTGATTCTGCACCAACATCTCCATCAACATCTGATTCTGCACCAACATCTCCATCAACATCTGCAGCAACAACATCTGATTCCGCACCAACATCTTTATCAACATCTCCATCAACATCTGCATCAACAACATCAGATTCTGCACCAACATCTCTATCAACAACATCTGATTCTGCACCAACATCTACATCAACAACATCTGATTCTGCACCAACATCTACATCAACAACATCTGATTCTGCACCAACATCTCCATCAACAACATCTGATTCTGCACCAACATCTACATCAACAACATCTCCATCAACAACATCTGATTCTGCACCAACATCTCCATCAACATCTGATTCTGCACCAACATCTCCATCAACATCTGATTCTGCACCAACATCTCCATCAACATCTGCATCAACAACATCTGATTCTGCACCAACATCTCCATCAACATCTGATTCTGCACCAACATCTCCATCAACATCTGATTCTGCACCAACATCTCCATCAACATCTGCAGCAACAACATCTGATTCTGCACCAACATCTTTATCAACATCTCCATCAACATCTGCATCAACAACATCAGATTCTGCACCAACATCTGCATCAACAACATCTGATTCTGCACCAACATCTTCATCAACAACATCTCCATCAACATCTGTATCAACAACATCTGATTCTGCTTAAACTTAATAGGGATATATAAAACCGAAAAATGGACAACTGAGATAGAGCGTCGATATTAAGCAGCCATCACCATCCGCTGCGCATGCACATCCTCAATATTAATAATATTTAATCAAACTCAAATCTCAAAAAGTTTTTTAACATTTCCTCTGCTGTTCAAACTCTCGTCACACGTTAACATTCACCTGTATTTCTGAATAAACAGGATAAACAGAGACTGTTTGCTCGGTGGATGAGAGGACATAACGAATCTCCTGACACAAGCGTTTGGACGTCTGACATTATACCAATCTGAACTCAGCAGCATCTAATTGACCTTTGAAGAGCTGAATACATCCCGCCATTAGACTCATGCATTCATTAATCTAACGTTAATTACTGGCCAAAGTTGCAAAATAATGAAAATATTTAAAAAAAGGATGAGAGATAAAAGCTCTTGACAGTGGCTCACTTATTAGAGCCATTTGCAGATAAGGCAACATTTTTCATTGTGCTGATGACGCATTTCTCTAAAGATGCGTATGAAAAATGCTAATTTGTTGAATATGCCATTTTGAAGCCTACATCTTTATTGATTAATTTATGTTAAATGTTACAAAGATTGGGTTATATTCAGGGCACCTGTTTCTGGATAATTATTCATACAAAATGATGACTAATTTGACATACAGTAGGAATGAACAAGTTTAAAGAGAGTTAGCTGAAGTTAATGCTCTGAGTGAACGACAGGAAGTGTTTAAAAGTAAGATTGTTATCTATTTAAAATCTGGTTTAAATCACAACGGCTTTTAGATTTACTAAAAAACATACATATAGTTTTGGATACATTCAGTTGAAGGCAATTGTGATTTAAAGTTATAAAAGTTAAAAACCTGTATCAAAGTTAAAAGTTTGTAACTTAGATAGAAGAACTCCATGATTAATGATGTCAAATGCTTTTTTTAAATCTAGAAAAACAGCACCAACAACCCCTCCTCGATCCAACTGTGACTTAACTTTGTCAACGAAATAGCCATTGGCTGTTTCTGTTGAATGATTAATACGGAAGCCGAGTTGATATGTAAAGAATAGGAACTGGTATTTAAATGATTTGTCATTTGTTCTGAGACAAGTTTTTCGGCCACCTTGGAAACCACCGGAAGGATACTAATAGGTCTGTGGTTGCAGATGGACAAGCGATCACCTCCTTTAAATACAGGAAAGACTGCAGCCAACTTCCACACATTTGGGAACAATCCCTGAGCAATTGAAAGATTAACAATATTCGTAATTGGGTATACTGATGATTCAGAAAGCTCTTTCAACATAACAGTGTTCATTCCAATTACATATTTCACTCGAGGCGGCCTCAGAGATCTAATCACTCTCACAACATCTGCCTCAGTGATATATTCTATGTTGAAAGCTGACTGTCTGTTCGACTTGACAAGGAGTGTTCTTATATTCAGAAGAAAAACACTTGATGATATTTTCTACTGAGTCAATGAAATGATTATTGAGAGCATCAGCTACTTCAGCTGGCTTGTCTCTTAAATTTCCACCAACAACAAGTTCAATTGATTTGGCATTGTTAAGATCATGTCCCATTAGTTTTCTTAACTGGCTCCTGCTTTTTCAATTATGGTCAAAAAGAAGTTTGCTTTGGCTATCCTTATCTCTTTGTATTCCGTCACATCGTGAAAATATGTCGATCACTGCTTGCTTTAGATTTAACGGCAGATTTTAAAGCCATATCCCGTTTTTTTCATTAAATTTAAGATATCTGTGGTAATCCAAGGAATGGTGTTCTTTTTTTCCAATGCCGTTGTCCGCATGTAAATGCATCAATTGATCTCTGAAGTTGTTGTGTAAATCTTTGACTGTCTTCTTCCAAAGATCTTCCTAAAATAACGTTATCCCAGTTGCTGCTCTGGACGGATAGGCTCAAGCAGTTGCCCGCACAGCAGCCAATCGGCGCGTGAGCTGTCTCGCCTATATCTGCATGCTGCGGCAATGCGTTTTACATTTATTACAAAATTAAGGATTTTTGGCTTCAGTATTCTTGTGGAAAAGGATTTTCCCCTAAGCGTAGTCTTACTACGCAGTACGAGAGTTCTGTATAATCAGAAATTTAATTTAAGACCTGTTGCTGTTCCACTGTTCTCTTCATTTGAGTGTCTTGTTTTAACTGTTTCTGAGTGTCATTCAACTGCCATAACTACAGTCTACCGGCCTCCTAAAGCAAACAAAGACTTTCTTTCTGAGTTCGCAGAACTGCTGTCATATCTGTGTCTTAAATTTGAGAGAACTCTTTTTTTGGGGGACTTTAACATCCAGATGGACAAAAAAGACTCTGCATTAACAAAGGATTTCTCTTCCTTGTTGGAGTGCTTTGGTTTAAATCAATTTGTTGACTGTACTACACATAACAAAGGACATATTTTAGACTTAGTGATATCTAATGGATCTTTTGTGTCTGGGCTATCTACGATTGATTTAGGACTATCTGAGCACCTGGCAGTCTTTTTTGATATGCATATTCCTGTTGCTAACACTGGCTCCTCTCGTATTTTGACTTATCGGAAGTGGAGATCAGTTGATCCTTCTGATTTCTCTGTTTTTATTGACTCTTCCTTAAGTTGTTTTACTTCATCTGACCCTCTGGACAAAAGGATTTTGATGTTAAATTCGGCTCTTTTATCTGGCCTGGATTTTTTTGCCCCTCAAAAATCACCCTCTGTTTCATTCGTACGTCCTGCTCCTTGGTATAATGAGGACTTGCGTATGATGAAAACATCTTGCCGTAAAATAGAGCGTATGTGGCGTCTTTCAGGTCTGACTGTTCATTATCAAATGTGGAAAGACTGCCTACATGAATACAAGGCTGGAATTGTTCTGCAGGTCTGATTATTTTTCAAAAATGATAGAGGACAATCATGGCAATTCTAGACAATGGTTAATGTCATGGTGTAATGAACAGAGACTGCTCTTTGTAAATAATTGGAATCTGTTTGGGAGCGACCTAGGCTCTACCGTGCTGATGGCCTGCACCCCAGCAGAATCGGAGCGGCTGTTCTGTCGGACAACATCTCCAAGACGTTACACACCATATGACTAGTAAGTCAAAGTCCAAATCACATTCTTTGCTGTCCCAAATTAATTGATATAAGTACCAGTGTAGAACACTTTATAGAAAACTGTGTCTATTCCTCGTTTAGTGAGGCCAAACAATAAATCTACTGCAGGATCTAAGAAAAATCTAATTGTGATTAAACCAGAAAATCTCAATATTAGTGAACAAAAACAATTTCTAAAGCTAGGTCTTCTAAACATTAGATCGCTTACACCTAAAGCGGTTATTGTAAATGAAATGGTCACTGATAATAGCTTCGATGTACTCTGCCTTACTGAAACCTGGCTTAAACCAAATGATTATTTCGGTCTTAATGAGTCCACTCCACCAGGATACTGTTATAAGCATGAGCCCCGTCTGATTGGTCGTGGCGGCGGTGTTGCAACAATCTATAGAGATATTCTTAATGTTACTCAGAAAACAGGTCACAGGTTTAATTCGTTTGAAGTACTTGTGCTAAATGTTACGCTCCCAGATGTAAGAAAGAAATCCCTATTATCTCTAGCCTTGGCTACTGTATACAGACCGCCAGGGCCCTACGCTGATTTCCTAAAAGAGTTTGCAGATTTTCTCTCAGATCTATTGGTCAATGTCGATAAGGCAATAATTGTTGGAGATTTCAACATACACGTTGATAACACAAATGATGCGTTAGGGACTGCGTTTACAGATTTATTAAACTCCTTTGGGGTCAAGCAAAACGTTAGTGGTCCCACTCATCGTCTTAATCATACTCTAGATTTAATTATATCATATGGAACCGATCCAACCGATATAGATATTATACCGCAAAGTGATGATGTCACTGATCATTACATGGTAACTTGCATACTACGTACGGCTGAAATGTGTCATGTTGCGCCGCGTTATCGACCAGGCAGAACAATCCTTCCAACTACTATAGATAGATTCTTGTATAGCTTACCTGATCTATCTCAGCTTCTCAGTGAACCCAAACTAACAGATGAGCTAGAGGAAATGACTAGCAGTATGAGCAACATTTTCTCTAGTACATTATAAACTGTTGCACCAATTAGATTAAAAAAGGTTAGAGAGAAAACTAAAGCACCATGGTACAACAGTGCTACGCATGTTATCAAGAGAGAAACTCGTAACTTAGAGCGCAAATGGAAACAAACTAATTTAGAGGTCTTTAGAATCGCGTGGAAAGACAGTATGTCACGTTATAAAAAGGCTCTAAAAGCAGCCAGGGCTGAACATCTCCGCAAACTAATAGAAAATAACCAAAACAATCCAAGGTTTTTATTTAACACTGTGGCTAGATTAACAAATAAACAGACATCACCTGACCAAAATATTCCGTTACATCTTAATAGTAATGATTTCATGAATTTCTTCACTGAGAAAATAGAAAGCATCAGAAACACAATTGTAAATGTACAATCTTTGACAGCGTCTTATGATTCAGCCTCAATTATCGCCCCTCAAGAACAACTACAGCGCTTTACAACTATAGGACAGGAAGAGCTAAATAAACTTATCACTGCATCTAAACCAACAACATGTTTATTAGATCCAATACCCACTAAACTACTGAAAGAAGTGTTACCTGTAGTGGAAGAGCCTCTTCTCAATATTATTAACTCGTCTCTATCTTTAGGACATGTTCCAAAAACATTCAAGCTGGCAGTTATAAAACCTCTTATTAAGAAACCACAATTAGATCCAAATAACCTAGCAAATTACAGACCCATTTCAAATCTTCCATTTATGTCTAAAATACTAGAAAAAGTTGTGTCCGCTCAATTGTGCTCTTTCTTGCAAGAAAACGATATCTATGAAAAATTTCAGTCAGGATTCAGGCCACATCATAGCACAGAAACTGCGCTGGTTAAAATTACAAATGATTTACTTTTAGCTTCTGACCAAGGCTGTATCTCAATACTAGTTTTACTCGATCTTAGTGCTGCGTTTGACACTATAGATCATAAAATACTCTTAGATCGACTTCAAAATTACACTGGTGTACAGGGACAGGCATTAAGCTGGTTTAGATCGTACCTATCAGACCGTTACCATTTTGTCCATTTAAATGGGGAAAAATCAAAGATAACGTCAGTAAATTATGGAGTGCCGCAAGGATCTGTGTTAGGCCCTCTGCTATTCTCAATTTATATGCTGCCACTTGGTAATATTATAAGAAAACATGGAATAAGTTTCCACTGTTATGCTGATGACACTCAATTATATATTTCATCACGACCAGATGATAACACTAAATTATCTGAAATGACAGAGTGTGTTAAAGATATAAAATATTGGATGACGTGTAATTTTCTTCTATTAAATTCAGATAAAACGGAGGTATTACTGATTGGTCCAAAAAACTGCCCACAAAACCTCTTACAATACAACCTTAATCTAGATGGACGTCCTGTTACTTTATCCTCTACAGTAAAATACCTGGGTGTTATACTAGACCGCAACTTGTCTTTTGAAAATCATATTTCAAATGTCACAAGAACAGCCTTTTTCCACCTTAGAAACATTGCTAAGCTACATAATATGCTATCAGTTTCTGATGCAGAAAAGTTAGTTCATGCATTCATGACCTCGAGACTAGATTACTGTAATGCTTTATTAGCTGGTTGTCCTGCATCCTCCGTAAACAAGCTACAGTTAGTCCAAAATGCAGCTGCTAGAGTTCTTACTAGGTCAAGAAAATATGATCATATAACACCAATTTTATCATCTCTACACTGGTTACCTATTAAGTTCCGTATCAACTACAAAGTATTGTTACTGACCTATAAAGCCCTAAATGGTTTTCGCTCCTGTGTATTTAAGAGATCTTCTATCGCCATAAAATCCATCGCGCTCTTTAAGATCGCTAAATTCGAGGCTTCTGGTCGTACCTAGGATATCTAAGTCCACTAAAGGAGGGAGGGCGTTTTCACATCTAGCTCCTAAACTCTGGAATAGCCTTCCTGATACTGTCCGAGGCTCAGACTCGCTCTCCCCAGTTTAAAAACTAGATTAAAGACGCATTTCTTTAGCCAAGCATTCACATAATGCATCTCATACCTTTTATACTACAGTTAAATCAGATCAAATGCATTCATATTATGAACAGCAGCTACGCTAATTATTTCCCATCTGCCTTTTTTGTTGTTATCTCGGGACGCCTGTCCCGAGATAACTCAAATAGAGTTCGTCAGCTCCAGTTATGTATCCAGCCTCTCATGGAGACTTCAGATGCCCCAACGCCTGTGATGAGACGACTCGACGCCTATGAAGAGACGACCCAACGTCGGCGATATGTTATGCCATAAATTTTATGATTAACTAACTGTATTTTGTGTGTATATTTTTGAAATGCATTTTCTGTAAAGCTGCTTTGAAACAATATGTATTGTGAAAAGCGCTATACAAATAAACTTGAATTGAATTGAATTGAATAGACAACTTTTTAATTCAATTAACAAATTGTTGAACTACAAAGCTGTTTCTCATGCTACTGCATCTGAACATCTCTGCAATAAGTTTCTGGATTTCTTTGTCACCAAAGTTGAAAATGTTCGTAGAGGTTTTTCTACTTCTACTGCACTGTTTTCTACTGCTACTTATATTCCTTCTTATTCTGGTACTAAATTATCTAAATTCTGTACAATTGACTCATTTTCTCTTTTAGCTGAGGTTTTAAAAATGAAAGCGTCCACTTCTTTACTAGATCCCATACCATTTGCTTTGTTTAAATCATGTTTTAATTCTTTGTGTCCCTTTGTTTTGAATATTATAAATGACTCTCTGTGTACTGGGGTTGTACCAACAACATTTAAAACCGCTGCAATTACCCCTGTGCCAAAAAAATCGAATGTTCAATATGAGAACTTCACAAATTTTCGACCAATATCTAATATGCCTTTTTTGGCAAAACTTCTGGAACGAGTGGTTGCTTCTCAGTTGATTGCTCATTTAACTGAGAACAATCTTTTTGAGCCTCTGCAATCAAGCTTTCGTAAATTACATAGTACAGAAACAGCTCTGGTTAGGGTTACCAACGACCTGCTAATCGCTTCAGATTCTGGCTGTCTTTCGGTTTTGCTCCTACTTGATCTCAGTGCCCGCTTTTGACACTGTTGATCATTCAATTTTAATTTCTCGTCTTGAAAATGTTTTTGGGGTTTCAAATACTGTCCTTAATTGGTTTAAATCTTACCTTTTGGATCGGAAACAGTTTGTTGCCATGGGTGGATTTAGATCTGAGGTTAATGTTGTGCAGTCTGGTGTACCCCAGGGGTCAATTTTGGGCCCTCTTCTTTTTAATATTTATGTTTATCCTCTTGGCCAGCTTTTGAGATCGTTAGGTCTAAAA
>JARPMJ010009194.1:0-28985 GCA_033366665.1 Phoxinus dragarum | reverse complement strand
AATAAGTTCAATGGCCTGATATGTATATCTATTGGACTTATGAAGCATCAGTAGGAGTCTTTCAGTGTATATAGAAATTCAAGATTGAGGACTCTTTGGCCAGAAATATGTTCAGTTGGTAAAATATGGAATTCTGAATGGCTGATTTAACATCAGGAGTCTCTAAGTTTATATAGTTTAAAACCAATTAGGACCCTTTGACCAGAAATAAGTTTAATCCGTCAAGATATGGACTTCTAAATGGACTTCAATATGGCTAAAGAAGCATCAGAACTTGTCAATGAGTATGTATGGAAAGTTCAAGATTGAGGATTTTTTGGCCAGAAATATTTTCCTTGGGTCAAATATGGACTTATTTTTTGGCTGACTTAGTAACATCAGGAGTCTTAGAGTATGTATAGAAAGTTCAAGATTGACTATTATTTAGCCAAAAATATGTTCCTTGGGTCAAATATGGACTTATATTTTGGCTGACATAACATCAGAAGGAGTCTTTGAGTATGTATAGAAAGTTCAAGATTTACTATTATTTGGCCAAAAATATGTTCCTTGGGTCAAATATGGACTTATTTTTTGGCTGACGTAACATCAGAAGTAGTCTTTGAGTATTTATTGAAAGTTCAAGATTGACTATTATTTGGCCAAAAATATGTTCCTTGGGTCAAATATGGACTTATTTTTTGGCTGACGTAACAGCAGAATGAGTCTTTGAGTATGTATAGAAAGTTCATGATTGACTATTATTTGGCCAAAAATATGTTCCTTTGGTCAAATATTGACTTCTTTTTTGGCTGACGTAACATCAGAAGGAGTCTTTGAGTATGTATAGAAAGTTCAAGATTGACTATTATTTGGCCAAAAATATGTTCCTTGGGTCAAATATGGACTTATTTTTTGGCTGACGTAACAGCAGAAGGAGTCTTTGAGTATGTATAGAAAGTTCATGATTGACTGTTATTTGGCCAAAAATATGTTCCTTTGGTCAAATATTGACTTCTTTTTTGGCTGACGGAACATCAGAAGGAATCTTTGAGTATGTATAGAAAGTTCAAGATTGACTATTATTTGGCCAAAAATATGTTCCTTGGGTCAAATATGGACTTCTTTTTTGGCTGACGTAACATCAGAAGGAGTCTTTAAATATAGAAAGTTCGTTTTGAGAACTCTTTGGTCAGAAATATGTTTAGTAATTCACATTTTGAATAGTGTCTTCCTGACACCAGAAGAAATCAATCTGAATGTATATGTTAATCTTTAAAGAATCTTTGGCCAAAAACATGTTCAGTATTTCAAAAAGGGACCTCTGTATGTCTGATTTAACATCAGAAGGAGTCTCTTAATGTATATAGTTTAAATCCATTTGAAGACCCTTTGACCAGAAATTAGTTCAATTGGTCAGATTTGGACTTCTCTAAGAACATCTATATGGCTTATGAAAGCATCAGAAAGAGTCTTTGAGTATGTATAGAAAGCTCAAGATTAACTATTATTTGGCCAAAAATATGTTCCTTGGGTCAAATATGGACTTCTTTTTTGGCTGACGGAACATCAGAAGGAATCTTTGAGTATGTATAGAAAGTTCAAGATTGACTTATATTTGGCCAAAAATATGTTCCTTGGGTTTAAATATGGACTTCTTTTTTGGCTGACGTAACAGCAGAAGGAGTCTTTGAGTATGTATAAGAAAGTTCATAATTGACTATTATTTGGCCAAAAATATGTTCCTTGGGTCAAATATGGACTTCTTTTTTGGCTGACGTAACATCAGAAGGAGTCTTTAAATATAGAAAGTTCGTTTTGAGAACTCTTTGGTCAGAAATATGTTTAGTAATTCATATTTTGAATAGTGTGTTCCTGACACCAGAAGAAATCAATCTGAATGTATATGTTAATCTTTAAAGAATCTTTGGCCAAAAACATGTTCAGTACTTCAAAAAGGGACCTCTGTATGTCTGATTTAACATCAGAAGGAGTCTCTTAATGTATATAGTTTAAATCCATTTGAAGACTCTTTGACCAGAAATTAGTTCAATTGGTCAGATTTGGACTTCTCTAAGAACATCTATATGGCTTATGAAAGCATCAGAAAGAGTCTTTGAGTATGTATAGAAAGCTCAAGATTAACTATTATTTGGCCAAAAATATGTTCGTTGGGTCAAATATGGACTTCTTTTTTGGCTGACGTAACATCAGAAGGAATCTTTGAGTATGTATAGAAAGTTCAAGATTGACTTATATTTGGCCAAAAATATGTTCCTTGGGTCAAATATGGACTTATTTTTTGGCTGACGTAACAGCAGAAGGAGTCTTTGAGTTTGTATAGAAAGTTCATGATTGACTATTATTTGGCCAAAAATATGTTCCTTGGGTCAAATATTGACTTCTTTATTGGCTGACGTAACATCAGAAGGAGTCTTTGAGTATGTATAGAAAGTTCAAGATCGACTATTATTTGGCCAAAAATATGTTCCTTGGGTCAAATATGGACTTATTTTTTGGCTGACGTAACAGCAGAAGGAGTCTTTGAGTATGTATAGAAAGTTCATGATTGACTATTATTTGGCCAAAAATATGTTCCTTGAGTCAAATATTGACTTCTTTATTGGCTGACGTAACATCAGAAGGAGTCTTTCAATATAGAAAGTTCGTTCTGAGAACTCTTTGGTCAGAAATATGTTTAGTAATTCATATTTTTAACAGTGTCTTCCTCAAACAAGAAGAAATCAATCTGAATGTATATGTTAATCTTTAAAGAATCTTTGGCCAAAAACATGTTCAGTATTTCAAAAAGGGACCTCTGTATGTCTGATTTAACATGAAGGTGTCTCTTAATGTATATAGTTTAAATCAATTTGAAGACCCTTTGACCAGAAATTAGTTCAATTGGTCAGATTTGGACTTCTCTAGGAACATCTATATGGCTTATGAAAGCATCAGAAAGAGTCTTTGAGTATGTATAGAAAGCTCAAGATTGACTATTATTTGGCCAAAAATATGTTCGTTGGGTCAAATATGGACTTCTTTTTTGGCTGACGGAACATCAGAAGGAATCTTTGAGTATGTATAGAAAGTTCAAGATTGACTTATATTTGGCCAAAAATATGTTCCTTGGGTCAAATATGGACTTCTTTTTTGGCTGACGTAACATCAGAAGAAGTCTTTAAATATAGAAAGTTCGTTTTGAGAACTCTTTGGTCAGAAATATGTTTAGTAATTCACATTTTGAATAGTGTCTTCCTGACACCAGAAGAAATCAATCTGAATGTATATGTTAATCTTTAAAGAATCTTTGGCCAAAAACATGTTCAGAATTTCAAAAAGGGACCTCTGTATGTCTGATTTAACATCAGAAGGAGTCTCTTAATGTATATAGTTTAAATCCATTTGAAGACCCTTTGACCAGAAATTAGTTCAATTGGTCAGATTTGGACTTCTCTAAGAACATCTATATGGCTTAAGAAAGCATCAGAAAGAGTCTTTGAGTATGTATAGAAAGCTCAAGATTGACTATTATTTGGCCAAAATATGTTCGTTGGGTCAAATATGGACTTCTTTTTTGGCTGACGTAACATCAGAAGGAATCTTTGAGTATGTATAGAAAGTTCAAGATTGACTTATATTTGGCCAAAAATATGTTCCTTGGGTCAAATATGGACTTATTTTTTGGCTGACGTAACAGCAGAAGGAGTCTTTGAGTTTGTATAGAAAGTTCATGATTGACTATTATTTGGCCAAAAATATGTTCCTTGGGTCAAATATTGACTTCTTTATTGGCTGACGTAACATCAGAAGGAGTCTTTGAGTATGTATAGAAAGTTCAAGATCGACTATTATTTGGCCAAAAATATGTTCCTTGGGTCAAATATGGACTTATTTTTTGGCTGACGTAACAGCAGAAGGAGTCTTTGAGTATGTATAGAAAGTTCATGATTGACTATTATTTGGCCAAAAATATGTTCCTTGAGTCAAATATTGACTTCTTTATTGGCTGACGTAACATCAGAAGGAGTCTTTCAATATAGAAAGTTCGTTCTGAGAACTCTTTGGTCAGAAATATGTTTAGTAATTCATATTTTTAACAGTGTCTTCCTCAAACAAGAAGAAATCAATCTGAATGTTAATGTTAATGTTAATCTTTAAAGAATCTTTGGCCAAAAACATGTTCAGTATTTCAAAAAGGGACCTCTGTATGTCTGATTTAACATGAAGGTGTCTCTTAATGTATATAGTTTAAATCAATTTGAAGACCCTTTGACCAGAAATTAGTTCAATTGGTCAGATTTGGACTTCTCTAGGAACATCTATATGGCTTATGAAAGCATCAGAAAGAGTCTTTGAGTATGTATAGAAAGCTCAAGATTGACTATTATTTGGCCAAAAATATGTTCGTTGGGTCAAATATGGACTTCTTTTTTGGCTGACGGAACATCAGAAGGAATCTTTGAGTATGTATAGAAAGTTCAAGATTGACTTATATTTGGCCAAAAATATGTTCCTTGGGTCAAATATGGACTTCTTTTTTGGCTGACGTAACATCAGAAGAAGTCTTTAAATATAGAAAGTTCGTTTTGAGAACTCTTTGGTCAGAAATATGTTTAGTAATTCACATTTTGAATAGTGTCTTCCTGACACCAGAAGAAATCAATCTGAATGTATATGTTAATCTTTAAAGAATCTTTGGCCAAAAACATGTTCAGAATTTCAAAAAGGGACCTCTGTATGTCTGATTTAACATCAGAAGGAGTCTCTTAATGTATATAGTTTAAATCCATTTGAAGACCCTTTGACCAGAAATTAGTTCAATTGGTCAGATTTGGACTTCTCTAAGAACATCTATATGGCTTAAGAAAGCATCAGAAAGAGTCTTTGAGTATGTATAGAAAGCTCAAGATTGACTATTATTTGGCCAAAAATATGTTCGTTGGGTCAAATATGGACTTCTTTTTTGGCTGACGGAACATCGGAAGGAATCTTTGAGTATGTATAGAAAGTTCAAGATTGACTTACATTTGGCCAAAAATATGTTCCTTGGGTCAAATATGGACTTATTTTTTGGCTGACGTAACAGCAGAAGGAGTCTTTGAGTATGTATAGAAAGTTCATGATTGACTATTATTTGGCCAAAAATATGTTCCTTTGGTCAAATATTGACTTCTATTTTTGCTGACGAAACATCGGAAGGAATCTTTGAGTATGTATAGAAAGTTCAAGATTGACTTATATTTGGCCAAAAATATGTTCCTTGGGTCAAATATGGACTTAATTTTTGGCTGACGTAACAGCAGAAGGAGTCTTTGAGTATGTATAGAAAGTTCAAGATTGACTTATATTTGGCCAAAAATATGTTCCTTGGGTCAAATATGGACTTATTTTTTGGCTGACATAACAGCAGAAGGAGTCTTTGAGTATGTATAGAAAGTTCATTGATTGACTATTATTTGGCCAAAAATATGTTCCTTGGGTCAAATATTGACTTCTTTAGTGGCTGACGTAACATCAGAAGGAGTCTTTCAATATAGAAAGTTCGTTCTGAGAACTCTTTGGTCAGAAATATGTTTAGTAATTCATATCTTTAATAGTGTCTTCCTCAAAAAAGAAGAAATCAATCTGAATGTATATGTTAATCTTTAAAGAATCTTTGGCCAAAAACATGTTCAGTACTTCAAAAAGGGACCTCTGTATGTCTGATTTAACATCAGAAGGAGTCTCTTAATGTATATAGTTTAAATCCATTTGAAGACTCTTTGACCAGAAATTAGTTCAATTGGTCAGATTTGGACTTCTCTAAGAACATCTATATGGCTTATGAAAGCATCAGAAAGAGTCTTTGAGTATGTATAGAAAGCTCAAGATTAACTATTATTTGGCCAAAAATATGTTCGTTGGGTCAAATATGGACTTCTTTTTTGGCTGACGTAACATCAGAAGGAATCTTTGAGTATGTATAGAAAGTTCAAGATTGACTTATATTTGGCCAAAAATATGTTCCTTGGGTCAAATATGGACTTATTTTTTGGCTGACGTAACAGCAGAAGGAGTCTTTGAGTTTGTATAGAAAGTTCATGATTGACTATTATTTGGCCAAAAATATGTTCCTTGGGTCAAATATTGACTTCTTTATTGGCTGACGTAACATCAGAAGGAGTCTTTGAGTATGTATAGAAAGTTCAAGATCGACTATTATTTGGCCAAAAATATGTTCCTTGGGTCAAATATGGACTTATTTTTTGGCTGACGTAACAGCAGAAAGGAGTCTTTGAGTATCTATAGAAAGTTCATGATTGACTATTATTTGGCCAAAAATATGTTCCTTGAGTCAAATATTGACTTCTTTATTGGCTGACGTAACATCAGAAGGAGTCTTTCAATATAGAAAGTTCGTTCTGAGAACTCTTTGGTCAGAAATATGTTTAGTAATTCATATTTTTAACAGTGTCTTCCTCAAACAAGAAGAAATCAATCTGAATGTATATGTTAATCTTTAAAGAATCTTTGGCCAAAAACATGTTCAGTATTTCAAAAAGGGACCTCTGTATGTCTGATTTAACATGAAGGTGTCTCTTAATGTATATAGTTTAAATCCATTTGAAGACCCTTTGACCAGAAATTAGTTCAATTGGTCAGATTTAGACTTCTCTAAGAACATCTATATGGCTTAAGAAAGCATCAGAAAGAGTCTTTGAGTATGTATAGAAAGCTCAAGATTGACTTATATTTGGCCAAAAATATGTTCCTTGGGTCAAATATGGACTTATTTTTTGGCTGACGTAACAGCAGAATGAGTCTTTGAGTATGTATAGAAAGTTCATGATTGACTATTATTTGGCCAAAAATATGTTCCTTTGGTCAAATATTGACTTCTTTTTTGGCTGACGTAACATCAGAAGGAGTCTTTGAGTATGTATAGAAAGTTCAAGATTGACTATTATTTGGCCAAAAATATGTTCCTTGGGTCAAATATGGACTTATTTTTTGGCTGACGTAACAGCAGAAGGAGTCTTTGAGTATGTATAGAAAGTTCATGATTGACTATTATTTGGCCAAAAATATGTTCCTTTGGTCAAATATTGACTTCTTTTTTGGCTGACGGAACATCAGAAGGAATCTTTGAGTATGTATAGAAAGTTCAAGATTGACTATTATTTGGCCAAAAATATGTTCCTTGGGTCAAATATGGACTTCTTTTTTGGCTGACGTAACATCAGAAGGAGTCTTTAAATATAGAAAGTTCGTTTTGAGAACTCTTTGGTCAGAAATATGTTTAGTAATTCACATTTTGAATAGTGTCTTCCTGACACCAGAAGAAATCAATCTGAATGTATATGTTAATCTTTAAAGAATCTTTGGCCAAAAACATGTTCAGTATTTCAAAAAGGGACCTCTGTATGTCTGATTTAACATCAGAAGGAGTCTCTTAATGTATATAGTTTAAATCCATTTGAAGACCCTTTGACCAGAAATTAGTTCAATTGGTCAGATTTGGACTTCTCTAAGAACATCTATATGGCTTATGAAAGCATCAGAAAGAGTCTTTGAGTATGTATAGAAAGCTCAAGATTAACTATTATTTGGCCAAAAATATGTTCCTTGGGTCAAATATGGACTTCTTTTTTGGCTGACGGAACATCAGAAGGAATCTTTGAGTATGTATAGAAAGTTCAAGATTGACTTATATTTGGCCAAAAATATGTTCCTTGGGTTAAATATGGACTTCTTTTTTGGCTGACGTAACAGCAGAAGGAGTCTTTGAGTATGTATAGAAAGTTCATAATTGACTATTATTTGGCCAAAAATATGTTCCTTGGGTCAAATATGGACTTCTTTTTTGGCTGACGTAACATCAGAAGGAGTCTTTAAATATAGAAAGTTCGTTTTGAGAACTCTTTGGTCAGAAATATGTTTAGTAATTCATATTTTGAATAGTGTGTTCCTGACACCAGAAGAAATCAATCTGAATGTATATGTTAATCTTTAAAGAATCTTTGGCCAAAAACATGTTCAGTACTTCAAAAAGGGACCTCTGTATGTCTGATTTAACATCAGAAGGAGTCTCTTAATGTATATAGTTTAAATCCATTTGAAGACTCTTTGACCAGAAATTAGTTCAATTGGTCAGATTTGGACTTCTCTAAGAACATCTATATGGCTTATGAAAGCATCAGAAAGAGTCTTTGAGTATGTATAGAAAGCTCAAGATTAACTATTATTTGGCCAAAAATATGTTCGTTGGGTCAAATATGGACTTCTTTTTTGGCTGACGTAACATCAGAAGGAATCTTTGAGTATGTATAGAAAGTTCAAGATTGACTTATATTTGGCCAAAAATATGTTCCTTGGGTCAAATATGGACTTATTTTTTGGCTGACGTAACAGCAGAAGGAGTCTTTGAGTTTGTATAGAAAGTTCATGATTGACTATTATTTGGCCAAAAATATGTTCCTTGGGTCAAATATTGACTTCTTTATTGGCTGACGTAACATCAGAAGGAGTCTTTGAGTATGTATAGAAAGTTCAAGATCGACTATTATTTGGCCAAAAATATGTTCCTTGGGTCAAATATGGACTTATTTTTTGGCTGACGTAACAGCAGAAGGAGTCTTTGAGTATGTATAGAAAGTTCATGATTGACTATTATTTGGCCAAAAATATGTTCCTTGAGTCAAATATTGACTTCTTTATTGGCTGACGTAACATCAGAAGGAGTCTTTCAATATAGAAAGTTCGTTCTGAGAACTCTTTGGTCAGAAATATGTTTAGTAATTCATATTTTTAACAGTGTCTTCCTCAAACAAGAAGAAATCAATCTGAATGTATATGTTAATCTTTAAAGAATCTTTGGCCAAAAACATGTTCAGTATTTCAAAAAGGGACCTCTGTATGTCTGATTTAACATGAAGGTGTCTCTTAATGTATATAGTTTAAATCAATTTGAAGACCCTTTGACCAGAAATTAGTTCAATTGGTCAGATTTGGACTTCTCTAGGAACATCTATATGGCTTATGAAAGCATCAGAAAGAGTCTTTGAGTATGTATAGAAAGCTCAAGATTGACTATTATTTGGCCAAAAATATGTTCGTTGGGTCAAATATGGACTTCTTTTTTGGCTGACGGAACATCAGAAGGAATCTTTGAGTATGTATAGAAAGTTCAAGATTGACTTATATTTGGCCAAAAATATGTTCCTTGGGTCAAATATGGACTTCTTTTTTGGCTGACGTAACATCAGAAGAAGTCTTTAAATATAGAAAGTTCGTTTTGAGAACTCTTTGGTCAGAAATATGTTTAGTAATTCACATTTTGAATAGTGTCTTCCTGACACCAGAAGAAATCAATCTGAATGTATATGTTAATCTTTAAAGAATCTTTGGCCAAAAACATGTTCAGAATTTCAAAAAGGGACCTCTGTATGTCTGATTTAACATCAGAAGGAGTCTCTTAATGTATATAGTTTAAATCCATTTGAAGACCCTTTGACCAGAAATTAGTTCAATTGGTCAGATTTGGACTTCTCTAAGAACATCTATATGGCTTAAGAAAGCATCAGAAAGAGTCTTTGAGTATGTATAGAAAGCTCAAGATTGACTATTATTTGGCCAAAAATATGTTCGTTGGGTCAAATATGGACTTCTTTTTTGGCTGACGTAACATCAGAAGGAATCTTTGAGTATGTATAGAAAGTTCAAGATTGACTTATATTTGGCCAAAAATATGTTCCTTGGGTCAAATATGGACTTATTTTTTGGCTGACGTAACAGCAGAAGGAGTCTTTGAGTTTGTATAGAAAGTTCATGATTGACTATTATTTGGCCAAAAATATGTTCCTTGGGTCAAATATTGACTTCTTTATTGGCTGACGTAACATCAGAAGGAGTCTTTGAGTATGTATAGAAAGTTCAAGATCGACTATTATTTGGCCAAAAATATGTTCCTTGGGTCAAATATGGACTTATTTTTTGGCTGACGTAACAGCAGAAGGAGTCTTTGAGTATGTATAGAAAGTTCATGATTGACTATTATTTGGCCAAAAATATGTTCCTTGAGTCAAATATTGACTTCTTTATTGGCTGACGTAACATCAGAAGGAGTCTTTCAATATAGAAAGTTCGTTCTGAGAACTCTTTGGTCAGAAATATGTTTAGTATTTCATATTTTTAACAGTGTCTTCCTCAAACAAGAAGAAATCAATCTGAATGTATATGTTAATCTTTAAAGAATCTTTGGCCAAAAACATGTTCAGTATTTCAAAAAGGGACCTCTGTATGTCTGATTTAACATGAAGGTGTCTCTTAATGTATATAGTTTAAATCAATTTGAAGACCCTTTGACCAGAAATTAGTTCAATTGGTCAGATTTGGACTTCTCTAGGAACATCTATATGGCTTATGAAAGCATCAGAAAGAGTCTTTGAGTATGTATAGAAAGCTCAAGATTGACTATTATTTGGCCAAAAATATGTTCGTTGGGTCAAATATGGACTTCTTTTTTGGCTGACGGAACATCAGAAGGAATCTTTGAGTATGTATAGAAAGTTCAAGATTGACTTATATTTGGCCAAAAATATGTTCCTTGGGTCAAATATGGACTTCTTTTTTGGCTGACGTAACATCAGAAGAAGTCTTTAAATATAGAAAGTTCGTTTTGAGAACTCTTTGGTCAGAAATATGTTTAGTAATTCACATTTTGAATAGTGTCTTCCTGACACCAGAAGAAATCAATCTGAATGTATATGTTAATCTTTAAAGAATCTTTGGCCAAAAACATGTTCAGAATTTCAAAAAGGGACCTCTGTATGTCTGATTTAACATCAGAAGGAGTCTCTTAATGTATATAGTTTAAATCCATTTGAAGACCCTTTGACCAGAAATTAGTTCAATTGGTCAGATTTGGACTTCTCTAAGAACATCTATATGGCTTAAGAAAGCATCAGAAAGAGTCTTTGAGTATGTATAGAAAGCTCAAGATTGACTATTATTTGGCCAAAAATATGTTCGTTGGGTCAAATATGGACTTCTTTTTTGGCTGACGGAACATCGGAAGGAATCTTTGAGTATGTATAGAAAGTTCAAGATTGACTTACATTTGGCCAAAAATATGTTCCTTGGGTCAAATATGGACTTATTTTTTGGCTGACGTAACAGCAGAAGGAGTCTTTGAGTATGTATAGAAAGTTCATGATTGACTATTATTTGGCCAAAAATATGTTCCTTTGGTCAAATATTGACTTCTATTTTTGCTGACGAAACATCGGAAGGAATCTTTGAGTATGTATAGAAAGTTCAAGATTGACTTATATTTGGCCAAAAATATGTTCCTTGGGTCAAATATGGACTTAATTTTTGGCTGACGTAACAGCAGAAGGAGTCTTTGAGTATGTATAGAAAGTTCAAGATTGACTTATATTTGGCCAAAAATATGTTCCTTGGGTCAAATATGGACTTATTTTTTGGCTGACATAACAGCAGAAGGAGTCTTTGAGTATGTATAGAAAGTTCATTGATTGACTATTATTTGGCCAAAAATATGTTCCTTGGGTCAAATATTGACTTCTTTAGTGGCTGACGTAACATCAGAAGGAGTCTTTCAATATAGAAAGTTCGTTCTGAGAACTCTTTGGTCAGAAATATGTTTAGTAATTCATATCTTTAATAGTGTCTTCCTCAAAAAAGAAGAAATCAATCTGAATGTATATGTTAATCTTTAAAGAATCTTTGGCCAAAAACATGTTCAGTACTTCAAAAAGGGACCTCTGTATGTCTGATTTAACATCAGAAGGAGTCTCTTAATGTATATAGTTTAAATCCATTTGAAGACTCTTTGACCAGAAATTAGTTCAATTGGTCAGATTTGGACTTCTCTAAGAACATCTATATGGCTTATGAAAGCATCAGAAAGAGTCTTTGAGTATGTATAGAAAGCTCAAGATTAACTATTATTTGGCCAAAAATATGTTCGTTGGGTCAAATATGGACTTCTTTTTTGGCTGACGTAACATCAGAAGGAATCTTTGAGTATGTATAGAAAGTTCAAGATTGACTTATATTTGGCCAAAAATATGTTCCTTGGGTCAAATATGGACTTATTTTTTGGCTGACGTAACAGCAGAAGGAGTCTTTGAGTTTGTATAGAAAGTTCATGATTGACTATTATTTGGCCAAAAATATGTTCCTTGGGTCAAATATTGACTTCTTTATTGGCTGACGTAACATCAGAAGGAGTCTTTGAGTATGTATAGAAAGTTCAAGATCGACTATTATTTGGCCAAAAATATGTTCCTTGGGTCAAATATGGACTTATTTTTTGGCTGACGTAACAGCAGAAAGGAGTCTTTGAGTATCTATAGAAAGTTCATGATTGACTATTATTTGGCCAAAAATATGTTCCTTGAGTCAAATATTGACTTCTTTATTGGCTGACGTAACATCAGAAGGAGTCTTTCAATATAGAAAGTTCGTTCTGAGAACTCTTTGGTCAGAAATATGTTTAGTAATTCATATTTTTAACAGTGTCTTCCTCAAACAAGAAGAAATCAATCTGAATGTATATGTTAATCTTTAAAGAATCTTTGGCCAAAAACATGTTCAGTATTTCAAAAAGGGACCTCTGTATGTCTGATTTAACATGAAGGTGTCTCTTAATATATATAGTTTAAATCAATTTGAAGAACCTTTGACCAGAAATTAGTTCAATTGGTCAGATTTGGACTTCTCTAGGAACATCTATATGGCTTATGAAAGCATTAGAAAGAGTCTTTGAGTATGTATAGAAAGCTCAAGATTGACTATTATTTGGCCAAAAATATGTTCGTTGGGTCAAATATGGACTTCTTTTTTGGCTGACGGAACATCAGAAGGAATCTTTGAGTATGTATAGAAAGTTCAAGATTGACTTATATTTGGCCAAAAATATGTTCCTTGGGTCAAATATGGACTTCTTTTTTGGCTGACGTAACATCAGAAGAAGTCTTTAAATATAGAAAGTTCGTTTTGAGAACTCTTTGGTCAGAAATATGTTTAGTAATTCACATTTTGAATAGTGTCTTCCTCAAACAAGAAGAAATCAATCTGAATGTATATGTTAATATTTAAAGAATCTTTGGCCAAAAACATGTTCAGTATTTCAAAAAGGGACCTCTGTATGTCTGATTTAACATGAAGGTGTCTCTTAATGTATATAGTTTAAATCAATTTGAAGACCCTTTGACCAGAAATTAGTTCAATTGATCAGATTTGGACTTCTCTAAGAACATCTATATGACTTATGAAAGCATCAGAAAGAGTCTTTGAGTATGTATAGAAAGTTCAAGATTGACTTATATTTGGCCAAAAATATGTTCGTTGGGTCAAATATGGACTTATTTTTTGGCTGACGTAACAGCAGAAGGAGTCTTTGAGTATGTATAGAAAGTTCATGATTGACTATTATTTGGCCAAAAATATGTTCCTTGGGTCAAATATGGACTTATTTTTTGGCTAACATAACATCAAAAGGAGTCTTTAATTATAGAAAGTTCGTTTTGAGAACTCTTTGGTCAGAAATATATTTTTGGTAATTCATATTTTGAAAATTGTCTTCCTGATACCAGAAGAAATCAATCTGAATGCATATGTTAATCTTTAAAGAATCTTTGGCCAAAAACATGTTCAGTATTTCAAAAAGGGACCTCTGTATGTCTGATTTAACATCAGAAGAAGTCTCTAAATGTATACAGTTTAAATCCATTAGAAGACCCTTTGACCAGATATTAGTTCAATTGGTCAGATATGGACTTCTATATGGACATCTATATGGCTTATAAAAGCATCAGAAAGAGTCTTTGAGTCTTTGAAAGCTCAAGATTGACTATTATTTGGACAAAAATATGTTCCTTGGGTCAAATATGGACTTCTTTTTTGGCTGACGTAACATCAGAAGGAGTCTTTGAGTATGTATAGAAAGTTCAAGATTGACTATTATTTGGCCAAAAATATGTTCCTTGGCTCAAATATGGACTTCTTTTTTGGCTGACGTAACATTAGAAGGAGTCTTTGAGTATGTCTAGAAATTTCAAGATTGACTATTATTTGGCCAAAAATATATTCCATGGGTCAAATATATACTTCTGTATGGCTGATTTAACATCAGAAGGAGTCTCTAAATTTATATAATTTAAATCCATTTGAGATCCTACTGTCTTCCTGATATAACATTACGAGAAGTCAGTCTGTATGTATTGTGATTAATGTTCATGGACTCTGGCCAGAAATATGTTCAATAGGTCAAATATTTGACTTCAATTGGTCAAATATGGAACTACCATATGGTTGATGAATCATCAGAAGGAGTCTATGAGTATGTACAGAATAATCAGGATCAAGAAAAGGTATACATCAGGAGGAGACAATGAGAATGAACACCAATTCGAGGACACTTCGGCAAGAAATATGCTCATTAGGTCAAAAATGGCTGATGTAACCAGAAGAAGTCAATCAGTATGTGTAGAAAGTTCAAGTTTGAGGACTCATACTTGTACTGAAGAAACATCAAAATGAGTCATTATGTGTAGAATGTTCAAGATCAAGTACATTTTGGCTAGAAATATATTTCGTAGGTCAATTATGGACAACTGTCTGGTTGACAAAATCAGAAAGAGTCTTTAAGAATCTATAGTAAGTTGTCTTTTGGGGACCATTTTGCCAGAAATATTTTAATTGGGCCAAATCCATCTGGCTGACGTAACATCAGAAGTAGTCAATGAGTTTACATAGTAAAAAAACATTTTGAGGGCCCTTTGGTCAGAAATATGTTCAATAGATTATATCAATCAGTATGTGTAGAAAGTTCAAGATTGAGGACTCTTTAGCAAGAAATATATTCAGTAGGTTAAAAATTGACTATTGTATGGCTGAAGTAACATTGAAAAAGGAGTCATTGAGAATATATAGTACGCTTCCTTTTGGGGACCATTTGGCCAGAAATATTTTCAATGAGCCAAATACAAGCTGACTGACGAAAACATAAGAAGTAATCAATTAGAATCATAGAAAGTTCAATATCGAAGTCTCTCTGGCCAGAAATATGTTAACAAGGTCAAATATGGACTTCTGTATGGCTGACGTAACATCAGAAGGAGTCTGAGAGTTTATATAATAAAAAATAAAAAAATTATCAAGCTGTTGCAAAGGATTAAAACCTTTTCCCGTTGTGCAAAGAACCTAACAGATGTTATTCTTCATGTACAATGACATTTAAGTAATATGCACTTTGTTGTCAATCTGCTGTTGTAATGCATTGCACATACGATCAGGCGTTGTGCATTGAAGAATAAGTATATGCACTTTGTTGCATTGCAATGCATTCAAGAACTAACTCATTCCAAAGTGCTTTGAAGATAATTGCAATGCAATCTGCTGTTGCATTGCACTACACATACGATCGAACGTTATGCATTTGAAGAATTAGAAAAATGCACTTTGTTGCATTGCAATGAGAGCCAACTCAATCTGAAGTGCGTTGACGATATTTGCAATGCAATCTGCTGTTGCATCACTTGAACACGATCAAGCGTTGTGCAGAATAACAATAAAAGTAATATGCACTTTGTTGCATTGCAATGCATTCAAGAACCAACTCAGTCCTTGAAGAGATGTGCAATGCAATCTGCTGTTGTATTGCATTGCACATACGATCAAACGTTGTGCATTAAAAAATAACATATGAGTAATATGCACTTTGTTGCATTGCAATGCATTCAAGAACTAACTCAATCTGAAGTGCATTTAAGATATTAGCAATGCAATCTGCTGTTGCATTGCTTATATCAAGCTTTGTGCATTGAAAGTATGACAAATAGGTAATATGCACTTTTGTTGCATTGCAAAATATTCAAGAACTAACTCAATCTGAAGTGCATTAAAGATATTTGCAATGCAATCTGCATTGCTTTGCTTATATCAAGCATTGCATTGCATTGCTTATATCAAGCGTTGTGCATTGAAAGTATGACAAATAAGTAATATACACTTTGTTGTATTGCAATGCATTCAAGAACTAACTTATTCCGAAGTGCATTGAAGATATTTGCAATGCAACCTGCTGTTGCATTGCATTGCACATACGATCAAGCGTTGTGCATTGAAAGTATGACAAATAAGTAATATGCACTTTTATTGCATTGCAACGCATTCAAGAACTAACTCAATCTGAAGTGCATTAAATATATTTGCAATGCAATATGCTGTTTCATTGCATTGCTTATATCAAGCGTTGTGCATTGAAAGTATGATAAATAAGTAATATGCACTTTGTTGCATTGCAATGCATTCAAGAAATATCTCAATCTGAATTGCGTTGATGATATTTGCAATGCAATCTGCTGTTGCATCGTTTGCATATACAATCAAAGCGTTGTGCATTGAAGAAAAACCATAAAAGTAGCATGTACTTTGTTGCAATGCAATGCATTCAAGAACTAACTCAATCTGAAGTGCATTGAAGATATTTGCAATGCAATCTGCTGCTTATATCAAGCGTTGTGTATTGAAAGTATGACAAATAAGTAATATGCACTTATGTTGCATTGCAATGCATTCAAGAACTAACTCAATCTGTAGTGCATTAAAGATATTTGCAATGCAATCTGCTGTTGCATTGCATTGCTTATATCAAGCGTTGTGCATTGAAAGTACGACAAATAAGTAATATGCACTTATGTTGCATAGCAATGCATTCAAGAACTAACTCAATCTGAAGTGCATTAAAGATATTTGCAATGCAATCTGCTGTTGCATTGCATTGTTTATATCAAGCGTTGTGCATTGAAAGTATGACAAATAAGTAATATGCACTTTGTTGCATCGCTTTCAGATACGATCAAGCGTTGTGCATTAAAAAATAACATGAGTAATATGTACTTTGTTGCAATGCAATGCATTCAAGAACTAACTCAATCTGAAGTGCATTGAAGATATTTGCAATGCAATCTGCTGTTGCATTGCATTGCTTATATCAAGCGTTGTGCGTTGAAAGTATGACAAATTAGTAATATGTACTTTGTTGCATTGCAATGCATTCAAGAACTAACTTATTCCGAAGTGCTTTAACGATATTTGCAATGCAATCTGCTGTTGCATCGCTTGTACATACGATCAGGCGTTGTGCATTAAAACAACATATGAGTAATATGTACTTTGTTGCAATGCAATGCATTCAGGACTAACTCAATCTGAAGTGCATTGAAGATATTTGCAATGCAATCTGCTGTTGCATTGCATTGCACATAAGAACAAGGGTTGTGCATTGAAAGTATGACCAATAAGTAATATGCACTTTTGTTGCATTGCAATGCATTCAAGAACTAAATCAATCTGAAGTGCATTAAAGATATTTGCAATGCAATCTGCTGTTGCATTGCATTGCTTATATCAAGCGTTGTGCATTAAAACTTTGACAAATAAGTAATATGCACTTTGTTGCATTGCAATGCATTCAAGAAATAACTCAATCTGAATTGCGTTGATGATATTTGCAATGCAATCTGCTGTTGCATCGTTTGCACATACAATCAAAGCATTGTGCATTGAAGAAAAACAATAAAAGTAGCATGTACTTTGTTGCAATGCAATGCATTCAAGAACTAACTCAATCTGAAGTGCATTGAAGATATTTGCAATGCAATCTGCTGTTGCATTGCATTGCTTATATCAAGCGTTGTGTATTGAAAGTATGACAAATAAGTAATATGCACTTATATTGCATTGCAATGCATTCAAGAACTAACTCAATCTGTAGTGCATTAAAGATATTTGTTATGCAATCTGCTGTTGCATTGCATTGCACATAAGAACAAGGGTTGTGCATTGAAAGTATGACCAATAAGTAATATGCACTTTTGTTGCATTGCAATGCATTCAAGAACTAACTCAATCTGAAGTGCATTAAAGATATTTGCAATGCAATCTGCTGTTGCATTGCATTGCTTATATCAAGCGTTGTTCATTGAAACTATGACAAAAAAGTAATATGCACTTTGTTGCATTGCAATGCATTCAAGAAATAACTCAATCTGAATTGCGTTGATGATATTTGCAATGCAATCTGCTGTTGCATCGTTTGCACATACAATCAAAGCGTTGTGCATTGAAGAAAAACAATAAAAGTAGCATGTACTATGTTGCAATGCAATGCATTCGAGAACTAACTCAATCTGAAGTGCATTGAAGATATTTGCAATGCAATCTGCTGCTTATATCAAGCGTTGTGTATTGAAAGTATGACAAATAAGTAATATGCACTTATGTTGCATTGCAATGCATTCAAGAACTAACTCAATCTGTAGTGCATTAAAGATATTTGCAATGCAATCTGCTGTTGCATTGCATTGCTTATATTTTATATATCAAGCGTTGTGCATTGAAAGTACGACAAATAAGTAATATGCACTTATGTTGCATAGCAATGCATTCAAGAACTAACTCAATCTGAAGTGCATTAAAGATATTTGCAATGCAATCTGCTGTTGCATTGCATTGTTTATATCAAGCGTTGTGCATTGAAAGTATGACAAATAAGTAATATGCACTTTGTTGCATCGCTTTCAGATACGATCAAGCGTTGTGCATTAAAAAATAACATATGAGTAATATGTACTTTGTTGCAATGCAATGCATTCAAGAACTAACTCAATCTGAAGTGCATTGAAGATATTAGCAATGCAATCTGCTGTTGCATTGCATTGCTTATATCAAGCGTTGTGCGTTGAAAGTATGACAAATTAGTAATATGCACTTTGTTGCATTGCAATGCATTCAAGAACTAACTTATTCCGAAGTGCTTTAACGATATTTGCAATGCAATCTGCTGTTGCATCGCTTGCACATACGATCAGGCGTTGTGCATTAAAACAACATATGAGTAATATGTACTTTGTTGCAATGCAATGCATTCAGGACTAACTCAATCTGAAGTGCATTGAAGATATTTGCAATGCAATCTGCTGTTGCATTGCATTGCACATAAGAACAAGGGTTGTGCATTGAAAGTATGACCAATAAGTAATATGCACTTTTGTTGCATTGCAATGCATTCAAGAACTAACTTATTCCGAAGTGCTTTAAAGATATTTGCAATGCAAGCTGCTTTTGCATCGCTTGCACATACGATCAAGCGTTGTGCATTGAAAGTATGACAAATAAGTAATATGCACTTATTTTGCATTGCAATGCATTCAAGAACCAACTCAATCTGAAGTGCATTGAAGATATTTGCAATGCATTCTGCTGTTGCATTGCATTGCTTATATCAAGCGTTTTGCATTGAAAGTATGACAAATAAGTAATATGCACTTTTGTTGCATTGCAATGCATTCAAGAACTAACTCAATCTGAAGTGCGTTGAAGATATTTACAATGCAATCTGCTGTTGCACACTTGCAAATACAATCAAGCGTTGTGCATTGGAGAATAAAAATAAAAGTATCATGCACCTAAAAGTGCCTTGCAATGCATTCAAGAACTAACTCAGTCCAAAATGCTTTGAAGATATTTGCAATGCAATTGCATTGAACGTATATGATCAAGCGTTGTGCATTAAAGAATAACATTTGCGTAATATGCGCTTTTTTGCATTGCAATGCATTCAAGAACTAACTCATTCCGAAGTGTAATAACTCAATCCAAAGTACGTTGGAGAAATTTGCAATGCAATCTGCAAGCGTTGTGCATTGAAGAATAACATGAGAAATATGCACTTTGTTGTATTGCAATGCATTCAAGAACTAACTCAATCTGAAGTGCGTTGACGCTATTTGCAATGCAATCTGCTGTTGTATTGCATTGATCATACGATCCAGCATTGTGCATTTAAGAATAAGTAGTATGCACTTTTTTGCCTAGAACTAATGTATAACTGATTCAGTTGTTTAATGAAGGGAAATTATTTTATCAGCTGTTGCAATGCATTAGAACATCTTATTCCGATGTGCAAAGAACCTTACATATTACATTGTACTTGAAGAATAACACATAGCGGTAATACTTTTGTTTATTGTCAATCTGCAATTTATTGCATGATCGTTCGTGTTCAAGCGGTGTGCAACAGCAGATTGCATTGCAAATATCTTCAACGCACTTCGGATTGAGTTAGTTCTTGAAAGCATTGCAATGCAACTAAGTGCATTTTACTCATATGTTATTCTTTAATGCACAACGCTTATCGTATAAGCGATGCAACAGCAGATTGCATTGCAAATATCTCCATCACACATACGATCAGGCGTTGTGCATTGAATAATAAGCATTATGCACTTTGTTAAACTGTAATGTATTCAAGAACTAACTCATTCCGTAGTGTGTTATAATCTGCAGGTCAAATGGTCCTTAAATGGTTTTAAACTATACAAACTTAGAGACTCCGTCTGATGTTAAATCAGCCATACAGAATTTCATATTTGACCTGAATATATTTCTGACCAATCTTGAACTTTCTATAGATACATATATATGTCCTTATCAGACCTATTGACCTTATTTCTGGTCAAAGGGTCCTCAAAAGTTTTTAAACTATATAAAAGTTATAGACTACTTTTTATAAAAAATCAGCCATACAGAAGTCCATATTTGACCTAATGAACATATTTGTGGCCAGAGTCAATGAACATTAACTTACTATAAATACTTCTCATACTATACAGACTTCTCCGATGTTATATTAGCTAGACAGTAGTTCATTTTAGACCGATTGAACATATTTTTTGCCAAAGATTCCTCAAATGTTTTTAAACTATATAAAGATAGAGTTGTAGGTTAGGTTAGAATAGGCTGCTTCTGATGATGAATCAGCCATAAAGTAGTCAGAAAGCCATATTTGAGCTTCTGATCCTTATATTACTGGAAAAAGTTCCTCGATCTGGAGCTGTCTTTACATTCTCATAGACTCCTTCTAATACCTCAAAAGCCAAATGTAAATCCATCTAAATAGAAGACCATATCTGACCAATTGAACCTTTTTCTGGTCAAAGGGTCCTCAAAAGGTTTCAAACTATAGAAACTTCCTGATGTTAAATCAGCCATACCGAGATCCTTTTTGAACATATTTTTGCCCAAGGAGTCTTTTTTCCATATTTGACCTACTGAAAATATTACTGTCCAAAGAGCCTTCAAAGATTAACACTATACATTCAGATTTATTTCTTCTGAGGTTATATCAGTCTGACAAAAGTCCATATTTGACATGTTGAAAATTTTTCTGGCCAAAGAGTACTCGAAAATTGAACTTTCTATACATACTCGTTAACTCCTCTGATATTACGTCAGCCATACAGAAGTTTATATTTGACCAAAGAAACATATTTCTGGCCAAAGAGTCCAGGATCTTGAACTTTCTATACATACTCATGCTGATGCTTCATAAGTCCAATAGATATCCATATCTGGCATATTGAACTTATTTCTGGTTAAAGGGGCCTTTACAGATTGTAAACTATATAAAGTTATACTCTCTTTCTGATGATAAATCGGCCATATACCCTTTTTGACTTACAGGAAAAATTCCTGGTTAAAGAGTTCCTGAACATTAACTTGCTATTCATAAAGATTGACTCTTTGTGATGTAATAATAGCCATACAGAAGTCCATATTTGACCATAATAATCCTCAATCTTGAACTATCTATACATACTCATAGACTCCTTCTGATGCTTAATAAGTCATATAGAAGTAAATTTAGAAGTCCATATCTTGACTGATTGAACTTATTTCTGGTCAAAGGGTCCTTAAAAAGTTTTAAACTATAAACTTAGAGACTCCGTCTGATGTTAAATTAGCCATACAGAATTACATATTTGACCTACTGGACATATTTAAGTTATAGACTACTTTTGATGAAAAATTAGCAATACATAAGTTCTTATTTGACCTCATGAACATATTTGTGGCTTTCATACTATACAGACTTCCCTTGAGTTATATCAGCTAGACAGTAGTCTATATTAGACCGATTTAACATGTTTTTGGCCAAAGATTCCTCAAAGGTTTTTAAACTATATAAAGATATAGGCTCCTCCTGATGATAAATCAGCCATAATGAGGTCAGAAGGCCATATTTGACCTTATGACCTTCATATTACTGGAAAAAAATCCTTGATCTGGAGCTCTCTATAAATTATCATAGACTCCTTCTAATACCTCATAATAAGCCCATCTAAATAGAAGTCCATATCTGACCTATTGAACGTTTTTCTGGTCAAAGGGTCCTCAAAAGGTTTCAAACTGTATCAACTTATAGACTCCTCCTGATGTTAAATCAGCCATACAGAATTCCATATTTGACCTACTGAAAATATTACTGGCCAAGGAGTCCTTATAGATTAACACTATACATTCAGATTTATTTCTTCTGAGGTTATATCAGCCTGACAAAAAAAACATATTTGACTTACTGAAAATTGTTCTGGCCAAAGAGTACTCGAAAATTGAACTTTATTTACATTCTCATAGACTCCTACTGATGCTTCAGATATATCCATACCTGGCCAATTGAACTTATTTCTGGTCAAAGGGGCCTCAAATGATTTTAAACTATATAAAGTTATAGTTTACTTTCTGATGATAAATCAGCCATATCCAGAGGTCCCTTATTGACTCACTGAACATAGTTCTGGCCAAAGAATTCCTGAACATTAACTATATTAGCTGTTATATTAGCTGTTACATTTAACACAGTCTCACCCCAAGTCCACATTTGACCCAAGGGAAATATTTCTGGCCAAATAATCCTCAATCTTGAACTTTCTATACATACTCATGGATTCATTCTGATTCTTCATAAGCCTTATAGATGTCCATATCTGGTGAATAGAACATATTTTTTGCCAAAGGGTCCTTAAAAGTGAACTAACTAAATACTCATGGGTTCTTCTGACAATACATAATTTAACAGGTAGATGAAAAGTTATTTCAAATATGTGACCCTCTGAATATATTTTGGCCAAAGAATGCTTGAACATTAACTTTCTATATTTACTCCATTTCATGTTAAATCAGACTACCTACTACATATGTCCTACTAACGCATGTCCTACTGAATATATTACTGGAAAAAGAGTCAAAATGGGAACTCTGTATAGCTTATTTATCATCAGAAGGAGTCTCTAAGTTTATATTTAAAACCTTTAGAGGACCCTTTGACAAGAAATAAGTTCGATAGGTCAGGTATGGACTTCTGTATGGTTTATGAAGCATCAGAAGGAGTCTATGAGTATGTATAGAAAGTTTAAGATCCAGGACTTTTTGGCCAGAAATATGTTCCTTGGGTGGACTACTATAACTTCAAGTTTGAGTACTCTTTGGCCAAAAAATATATTGAGGAGGTCAAATATGGACTTCTGCAAGGAGTCGTTATGTATATAAAGTTAATTGTTCAAGGACTCTTTGGCCTGTTTTGCTGATGTATGATAAGAAGTCTATGAATATTTAGAAAGTTAACTTTTGAGCACCCTTTGTGCAGACATATTTTGATTTCATCAATTATGGACCAATGCTTTGCTGATTTAATATCAGGAGTCAATATGTATGGACAATTTAATAGCGAGTACTCTTTTTTCAGCATTTTTCAAATATGGACTTCTGTATGGCTGATTTAACATCAGAAGGATAATATTTAAAAAAAACTTTTAAGTCTATATAGTTTGAAATCTTTTGAAAGCCCTTTGACCAGAAATAAGTTCAATAGGTCAGTTATGGACTACTGAATATGGTTTATGAAGCATCAACAAGGGGTTTATGAGTATGTATAGAAAGTTCAAGATCGAAGACTTTTTGGCCAAATATTATGTTCCTTGTGTCAAATATGGACTTCTATATGGCTGACATAACATCAGGAGTCAACGAGAATCAATAGAAAGTTCAGGCATTGAGTACTCCATGGCCAGAAAAAAATCCTTTTTGGCCAGCAATATGTTCAGTAGGTCAATTATGGAATTCTGTATGGCTGATTTAACACCAGAAGGAGTCTATAAGTTTATATATTTTAAAAACCAATTAAGGACCCTTTGGCCAGAAATACGTTCAATTAATCAAAATATGGACTTCTCTAAGATTATCTATATGGCTATATAGTCTTTGAGTATGTCTAGAAAAGATTGACTAATATTTGGCCAAAAATATGTTCCTTGGGTCAAATATGGACTTATTTTTTGGCTGACGTAAAATCAAAAGGAGTCTTTAAATATAGAAAGTTAGTTTTTAGAACTCTCTGGTCAGAAATATGTTTAGTAATTCATATTTTGAAAAGTGTCGTCCTGACATCAGAAGAAATCAATCTGAAAGGATATGTTAATCTTTAAGGAGTCTTTGGCCAGAAACATGTTCAATATTTCAAAAAGGGCCGTCTGTTTTTCTGATTTAACATCAGAAGGATGTATAAATGTATAAAGTTTAAATCCATTAGAAGACCCTTTGACCAGATATTAGTTCAATTGGTCAGATATGGACTTCTATATGGACATCTATATGGCTTATAAAAGCACCAGAAAGAGTCTTTGAGTCTTTGAAAACTCAAGATTGACTATTAATTTGCCCAAAATATGTTCCTTGGGTCAAATATGGACTTCTTTTTTGGCTGACGTAACAGCAGAAGGAGTCTTTGAGTATGTATAGAAAGTTCATGATTGACTATTATTTGGCCAAAAATATGTTCCTTGGGTCAAATATGGACTTCTTTTTTGGCTGACGTAACATCAGAAGAAGTCTTTAAATATAGAAAGTTCGTTTTGAGAACTCTTTGGTCAGAAATATGTTTAGTAATTCACATTTTGAATAGTGTCTTCCTGACACCAGAAGAAATCAATCTGAATGTATATGTTAATCTTTAAAGAATCTTTGGCCAAAAACATGTTCAGTATTTCAAAAAGGGACCTCTGTATATCTGATTTAAAATGAAGGTGTCTCTTAATGTATATAGTTTAAATCAATTTGAAGACCCTTTGACCAGAAATTAGTTCAATTGGTCAGATTTGGACTTCTCTAGGAACATCTATATGGCTTATGAAAGCATCAGAAAGAGTCTTTGAGTATGTATAGAAAGCTCAAGATTGACTATTATTTGGCCAAAAATATGTTCGTTGGGTCAAATATGGTCTTCTTTTTTGGCTGACGGAACATTAGAAGGAATCTTTCAGTATGTATAGAAAGTTCAAGATTGACTTATATTTGGCCAAAAATATGTTCCTTGGGTCAAATATGGACTTAATTTTTGGCTGACGTAACAGCAGAAGGAGTCTTTGAGTATGTATAGAAAGTTCATGATTGACTATTATTTGGCCAAAAATATGTTCCTTGGGTCAAATATGGACTTTTTTTTGCTGACGTAACATCAGAAGAAGTCTTTAAATATAGAAAGTTCGTTTTGAGAACTCTTTGGTCAGAAATATGTTTAGTAATTCATATTTTGAATAGTGTCTTCCTGATACCAGAAGAAATCAATCTGAATGTATATGTTAATCTTTAAAGAATCTTTGGCCAAAAACATGTTCAGTATTTCAAAAAGGGACCTCTGTATGTCTGATTTAACATCAGAAGGAGTCTCTTAATGTATATAGTTTAAATCCATTTGAAGACCCTTTGACCAGAAATTAGTTCAATTGGTCAGATTTGGACTTCTCTAAGAACATCTATATGGCTTATGAAAGCATCAGAAAGAGTCTTTGGGTATGTATAGAAAGCTCAAGATTGACTATTATTTGGCCAAAAATATGTTCGTTGGGTCAAATATGGACTTCTTTTTTGGCTGACGGAACATCAGAAGGAATCTTTGAGTATGTATAGAAAGTTCAAGATTGACTTATATTTGGCCAAAAATATGTTCCTTGGGTCAAATATGGACTTATTTTTTGGCTGACGTAACATCAGAAGGAATCTTTGAGTATGTATAGAAAGTTCAAGATTGACTATTATTTGGCCAAAAATATGTTCCTTGGGTCAAATATGGACTTCTTTTTTGGCTGACGTAACATCAGAAGGAGTCTTTAAATATAGAAAGTTCGTTTTGAGAACTCTTTGGTCAGAAATATGTTTAGTAATTCATATTTTGAATAGTGTCTTCCTGACACCAGAAGAAATCAATCTGAATGTATATGTTAATCTTTAAAGAATATTTGGCCAAAAACATGTTCAGTATTTCAAAAAGGGACCTCTGTATGTCTGATTTAACATCAGAAGGAGTCTCTTAATGTATATAGTTTAAATCCATTTGAAGACTCTTTGACCAGAAATTAGTTCAATTGGTCAGATTTGGACTTCTCTAAGAACATCTATATGGCTTATGAAAGCATCAGAAAGAGTCTTTGAGTATGTATAGAAAGCTCAAGATTAACTATTATTTGGCCAAAAATATGTTCGTTGGGTCAAATATGGACTTCTTTTTTGGCTGACGGAACATCAGAAGGAATCTTTGAGTATGTATAGAAAGTTCAAGATTGACTTATATTTGGCCAAAAATATGTTCCTTGGGTTAAATATGGACTTATTTTTTGGCTGACGTAACAGCAGAAGGAGTCTTTGAGTATGTATAGAAAGTTCATGATTGACTATTATTTGGCCAAAAATATGTTCCTTTGGTCAAATATTGACTTCTTCATTGGCTGACGTAACATCAGAAGGAGTCTTTGAGTATGTATAGAAAGTTCAAGATTGACTATTATTTGGCCAAAAATATGTTCCTTGGGTCAAATATGGACTTCTTTTTTGGCTGACGTAACATCAGAAGGAGTCTTTAAATATAGAAAGTTCGTTTTGAGAACTCTTTGGTCAGAAATATGTTTAGTAATTCATATTTTGAATAGTGTGTTCCTGACACCAGAAGAAATCAATCTGAATGTATATGTTAATCTTTAAAGAATCTTTGGCCAAAAACATGTTCAGTATTTCAAAAAGGGACCTCTGTATGTCTGATTTAACATCAGAAGGAGTCTCTTAATGTATATAGTTTAAATCCATTTGAAGACTCTTTGACCAGAAATTAGTTCAATTGGTCAGATTTGGACTTCTCTAAGAACATCTATATGGCTTATGAAAGCATCAGAAAGAGTCTTTGAGTATGTATAGAAAGCTCAAGATTAACTATTATTTGGCCAAAAATATGTTCGTTAGGTCAAATATGGACTTCTTTTTTGGCTGAGGTAACATCAGAAGGAATCTTTGAGTATGTATAGAAAGTTCAAGATTGACTTATATTTGGCCAAAAATATGTTCCTTGGGTCAAATATGGACTTATTTTTTGGCTGACGTAACAGCAGAAGGAGTCTTTGAGTTTGTATAGAAAGTTCATGATTGACTATTATTTGGCCAAAAATATGTTCCTTGGGTCAAATATTGACTTCTTTATTGGCTGACGTAACATCAGAAGGAGTCTTTGAGTATGTATAGAAAGTTCAAGATTGACTATTATTTGGCCAAAAATATGTTCCTTGGGTCAAATATGGACTTATTTTTTGGCTGACGTAACAGCAGAAGGAGTCTTTGAGTATGTATAGAAAGTTCATGATTGACTATTATTTGGCCAAAAATATGTTCCTTGAGTCAAATATTGACTTCTTTATTGGCTGACGTAACATCAGAAGGAGTCTTTCAATATAGAAAGTTCGTTCTGAGAACTCTTTGGTCAGAAATATGTTTAGTAATTCATATTTTTAACAGTGTCTTCCTCAAACAAGAAGAAATCAATCTGAATGTATATGTTAATCTTTAAAGAATCTTTGGCCAAAAACATGTTCAGTATTTCAAAAAGGGACCTCTGTATGTCTGATTTAACATGAAGGTGTCTCTTAATGTATATAGTTTAAATCAATTTGAAGACCCTTTGACCAGAAATTAGTTCAATTGGTCAGATTTGGACTTCTCTAGGAACATCTATATGGCTTATGAAAGCATCAGAAAGAGTCTTTGAGTATGTATAGAAAGCTCAAGATTGACTATTATTTGGCCAAAAATATGTTCGTTGGGTCAAATATGGACTTCTTTTTTGGCTGACGGAACATCAGAAGGAATCTTTGAGTATGTATAGAAAGTTCAAGATTGACTTATATTTGGCCAAAAATATGTTCCTTGGGTCAAATATGGACTTAATTTTTGGCTGACGTAACAGCAGAAGGAGTCTTTGAGTATGTATAGAAAGTTCATGATTGACTATTATTTGGCCAAAAGTATGTTCCTTGGGTCAAATATGGACTTCTTTTTTGGCTGACGTAACATCAGAAGGAATCTTTGTGTATGTATAGAAAGTTCAAGATTGACTATTATTTGGCCAAAAATATGTTCCTTGGGTCAAATATGGACTTCTTTTTTGGCTGACGTAACATCAGAAGGAGTCTTTAAATATAGAAAGTTCGTTTTGAGAACTCTTTGGTCAGAAATATGTTTAGTAATTCACATTTTGAATAGTGTCTTCCTGACACCAGAAGAAATCAATCTGAATGTATATGGTAATCTTTAAAGAATCTTTGGCCAAAAACATGTTCAGTATTTCAAAAAGGGACCTCTGTATGTCTGATTTAACATCAGAAAGAGTCTCTTAATGTATATAGTTTAAATTCATTTGAAGACCCTTTGACCAGAAATTAGTTCAATTGGTCAGATTTGGACTTCTCTAAGAACATCTATATGGCTTATGAAAGCATCAGAAAGAGTCTTTGAGTATGTATAGAAAGCTCAAGATTAACTATTATTTGGCCAAAAATATGTTCCTTGGGTCAAATATGGACTTCTTTTTTGGCTGACGGAACATCAGAAGGAATCTTTGAGTATGTATAGAAAGTTCAAGATTGACTTATATTTGGCCAAAAATATGTTCCTTGGGTTAAATATGGACTTATTTTTTGGCTGACGTAACAGCAGAAGGAGTCTTTGAGTATGTATAGAAAGTTCATGATTGACTATTATTTGGCCAAAAATATGTTCCTTGGGTCAAATATGGACTTCTTTTTTGGCTGACGTAACATCAGAAGGAAGTCTTTAAA
>JARPMJ010009193.1:0-28987 GCA_033366665.1 Phoxinus dragarum | reverse complement strand
ACTTTTATTATGATAGGAAAATATGGGATTAAAAAAAGTCAGCAAACCGGGACTTGAACTTGTTTCACCTAAAAATCATCAGCTTTTAAAGTCAGTGCATTGACCACTAGGCTGTGGAAGCCTAACCATTTTCAGCACTTTGATAGATATTAGAAGATCCTCCTCGTGTAAGAAATACAGGGGGAACGGATTCCGACGGCTGTTTTTTTTGCCGTCGGATTCTGTTCCCCCTGTAAAAAAAAACTGTCGGAATCCGTTCCCCCACTCCCATTATGAAAGGTTTTGATGTAGTGGCGTTTACAAATACATATTTTATTTTGTGTGGGGATGGAGCTTACCTGGGACCAGTCTAAAGAAATATATTTAGGAGTTTTTTACTTTTATTATGATAGGAAAATATGGGATTAAAAAAAGTCTACGAGCCAGGACTTGAACCTGTGTCACCTACAAATCACCAGCTCTATATATGTCAGTGAATTGACCACTAGGCTATGGGCGCATGAGATTTAGCAGCACTTTGATAGATATTAGAAGATCCTCTTTGTGTAAAAAAATACAGGGGGAACGGATCTCGACGGCTGTTTTTTTTGCCGTCGGATTCTGTTCCCCCTGTAAAAAAACATATGTCGGAATCCGTTCCCCCACTCCCATTATGAGAGGTGTTGATGTAGTGACCTAAAAAATGCTTATTACCTGGGACCAGTCTAAATAAATATATTTAGGAGTTATTTACTTTTATTATGATAGGAAAATATGGGATCAAAAAAAGTCAGCAAAACGGGACTTGAACTTGTTTCACCTAAAAATTATCAGCTTTTAAAGTGAGTGCATTGACCACTAGGCTGTGGAAGCCTAATCATTTTCAGCACTTTGATAGATATTAGAAGATCCTCCTCGTGTAAGAAATACAGGGGGAACGGATCTCGACGGCTGTTTTTTTGCCGTCGGATTCTGTTCCCCCTGTAAAAAAAAATCTGTCGGAATCCGTTCCCCCACTCCCATTTTGAAAGGTTTTGATGTAGTGGCGTTTAAAAATACATATTTTATTTTGTGTGGGTATGGAGCTTACCTGGCACCAGTCTATAGAAATATATTTAGGAGTTTTTTACTTTTATTATGATAGGAAAATATGGGATTAAAAAATTTCCTCAAGCCGGGACTTGAACTTGTTTCACCTAAAAATCACCAGCTCTACATGTCAGTGAATTAACCACCAGGCTATGGGGCCCTAAAAATTAACAGCACTTTGATAGATATTAGAAGATCCTCCTTGTGTAAAAAAATGCAGGGGGAACGGATCTCGACGGCTGTTTTTTTTGCCGTCGGATTCTGTTCCCCCTGTAAAAAAAAATATCTGTCTGAATCCGTTCCCCCACTCCCATTATGAGAGGTGTTGATGTAGTGGCCTAAAAAATGCATATTTTATTTTGTGTGGGGATGGAGCTTACCTGGCACCAGTCTATAAAAATATATTTAGGAGTTTTTTACTTTTTATTATGATAGGAAAATATGGGATTAAAAAAAGGCCACAAGCCGGGACTTGAACTTGTGTCACCTACAAATCACCAGTTCTATATGTCAGTGAATTGACCACTAGGCTATGGGGGCCTACGAATTACCAGCACTTTGATACATATTAGAAGATCCTCCTTATGTAAAAAATACAGGGGGAACGGATCTCGACGGCTGTTTTTTTGCCGTCGGATTCTGTTCCCCCTGTAAAAAAAACATATGTCGGAATCCGTTCCCCCACTCCCATTATGAGAGGTGTTGATGTAGTCACCTAAAAAATGCTTATTTAATTTTTTTTGAGGATGGAGCTTACCTGGGACCAGTCTAAATAAATATATTTAGGAGTTATTTACTTTTATTATGATAGGAAAATATGGGATTAAAAAAAGTCCACGAGCCAGGACTTGAACTTGTGTGACCTACAAATCACCAGCTCTATATGTCAGTGAATTGACCACTAGGCTATGGGGGCCTATGATTTAACTGCACTTTGATAGATATTAGAAGATCCTCCTTGTGTAAAAAATACAGGGGGAACGGATCTCGACGGCTGTTTTTTTGCCGTCGGATTCTGTTCCCCCTGTAAAAAAAACATATGTCGGAATCCGTTCCCCCACTCCCATTATGAGAGGTGTTGATGTAGTGGCTTAAAAAATTCAGATTTTATTTTGTGTGGGGATGGAGCTTACCTGGGACCAGTGTAAAAATACATATATTTTAGAGTTTTTGCCTTTTATTGTGATAGGAAAATATGGGATCAAAAAAAGTCCACAACCCGGGACTTGAACTTGTGTCACCTAAAAATCATCCACTCTTGAAGTCAGTGCACTGACCACTAGGCTGTGGTGGCCTACAAATTAAATGCACTTTGATAGATATTAGAAGATCCTCATAGTGTAAGCAATACAGGGGGGAAAATAATCCGACGGCAAAAAAACATATGTCGGAATCCGTTCCCATTATTAGAGGTGTTGATGTAGTGGCTTGAATAAAGGTTGATAGTGTTTTGTTTGTAGTTTGAGGTTAACTGTCATCGTTTACATTTCATCATTCGGCAGATTTTTGATCCAGAGTGACGTAGATTGAATTTCATTGTACACATTTTGTATTCTTACCAGTTTCTGCTTTCCCTGGGAATCGAACCTATGACCTTGGCATTGCAAGTACCAATGCTCTACTGTTTGAGCTACAGGAAAGCTCTTTAAATAATTGCATCAGTTTAAGGGATCATTTTTATGGAGTTTTTGCTGTTTATTATGATAGCAGAGTACAGGATCAAGAAAAATCACAAATTGGGCCTTGAACTCGGGTCACCCAAAGCCCTAAATTTCTTAACACCAGTGCACTGACAACTAGGCTATAGGGGTCAATACACCAGCAACAGTTTAATAAATATTAGAACCTCATTGTGTATGAAATACAGGGGGAACAGAATCCGACAGCAAAGTACAGCTGTCATAATCCGTTCCCCCACTCCAACTATGAGAGGTGTTGGTGTAGTGGCTTAAAAAATGCTGATTATATTTTTTGTGTGGGGATGGGGCTTACCTGGCACCAGTGTAAAATAAATATAATTTAGAGTTTTTGCCTTTTATTGTGATAGGAAAATATGGGATCAAAAAAAGTCAGCAAAACGGGACTTGAACTTGTTTCACCTAAAAATCATCAGCTTTTAAAGTCAGTGCATTGACCACTAGGCTGTGTAAGCCTAACCATTTTCAGCACTTTGATAGATTTTAGAAGATCCTCCTCGTGTAAGAAATACAGGGGGAACGGATTCCGACGGCTGTTTTTTTGCCGTCGGATTCTGTTCCCCCTGTAAAAAAAAATCTGTCGGAATCCGTTCCCCCACTCCCATTATGAAAGGTTTTGATGTAGTGGCGTTTAAAAATACATATTTTATTTTGTGTGGGTATGGAGCTTACCTGGCACCAGTCTACAGAAATATACTTAGGAGTTTTTTACTTTTATTATGATAGGAAAATATGGGATTAAAAAAAGTCCACGAGCAAGGACTTGAACTTGTTTCACCTAAAAATCACAAGCTCTACATGTCAGTGAATTGACCACTAAGCCATGGGGGCCTATGAATTAGCAGCACTTTGATAGATATTAGAAGATCCTCCTTGTGTAAAAAAATACAGGGGGAACGGATCTCGACGGCTGTTTTTTTGCCGTCGGATTCTGTTCCCCCTGTAAAAAAAACATCTGTCGGAATCCGTTCCCCCACTGCCATTATGAGAGGTGTTGATGTAGTGGCCTAAAAAATGCTTATTTTATTTTGTGTGGGGATGGAGCTTACCTGGGACCAGTCTATAAAAATATATTTAGGAGTTTTTTACTTTTATTATGATAGGAAAATATGGGATTAAAAAAAGTCCACAAGCCAGGACTTGAACTTGTGTGACCTACAAATCACCAGCTCTATATGTCAGTGAATTGACCACTAGGCTATGGGGGCCTATGATTTAGCAGCACTTTGATAGATATTAGAAGATCCTCCTTGTGTAAAAAATACAGGGGGAACGGATCTCGACGGCTGTTTTTTTGCCGTCGGATTCTGTTCCCCCTGTAAAAAAAAACTGTCGGAATCCGTTCCCCCACTCCCATTATGAAAGGTTTTGATGTAGTGGCGTTTACAAATACATATTTTATTTTGTGTGGGGATGGAGCTTACCTGGGACCAGTCTAAAGAAATATATTTAGGAGTTTTTTACTTTTATTATGATAGGAAAATATGGGATTAAAAAAAGTCTACGAGCCAGGACTTGAACTTGTGTCACCTACAAATCACCAGCTCTATATGTCAGTGAATTGACCACTAGGCTATGGGGGCATGAAATTTAGCAGCACTTTGATAGATATTAGAAGATCCTCTTTGTGTAAAAAAATACAGGGGGAACGGATCTCGACGGCTGTTTTTTTGCCGTCGGATTCTGTTCCCCCTGTAAAAAAAACATATGTCGGAATCCGTTCCCCCACTCCCATTATGAGAGGTGTTGATGTAGTGACCTAAAAAATGCTTATTTTATTCTTTTTGAGGATGGAGCTTACCTGGGACCAGTCTAAATAAATATATTTAGGAGTTATTTACTTTTATTATGATAGGAAAATATGGGATCAAAAAAAGTCAGCAAAACGGGACTTGAACTTGTTTCACCTAAAAATTATCAGCTTTTAAAGTGAGTGCATTGACCACTAGGCTGTGGAAGCCTAATCATTTTCAGCACTTTGATAGATATTAGAAGATCCTCCTCGTGTAAGAAATACAGGGGGAACGGATCTCGACGGCTGGTTTTTTTGCCGTCGGATTCTGTTCCCCCTGTAAAAAAAAATCTGTCGGAATCCGTTCCCCCACTCCCATTTTGAAAGGTTTTGATGTAGTGGCGTTTAAAAATACATATTTTATTTTGTGTGGGTATGGAGCTTACCTGGCACCAGTCTATAGAAATATATTTAGGAGTTTTTTACTTTTATTATGATAGGAAAATATGGGATTAAAAAATTTCCTCAAGCCGGGACTTGAACTTGTTTCACCTAAAAATCACCAGCTCTACATGTCAGTGAATTAACCACCAGGCTATGGGGGCCTAAAAATTAACAGCACTTTGATAGATATTAGAAGATCCTCCTTGTGTAAAAAAATGCAGGGGGAACGGATCTCGACGGCTGTTTTTTTGCCGTCGGATTCTGTTCCCCCTGTAAAAAAAAATATCTGTCTGAATCCGTTCCCCCACTCCCATTATGAGAGGTGTTGATGTAGTGGCCTAAAAAATGCATATTTTATTTTGTGTGGGGGATGGAGCTTACCTGGCACCAGTCTATAAAAATATATTTAGGAGTTTTTTACTTTTTATTATGATAGGAAAATATGGGATTAAAAAAAGGCCACAAGCCGGGACTTGAACTTGTGTCACCTACAAATCACCAGTTCTATATGTCAGTGAATTGACCACTAGACTATGGGGGCCTACGAATTAGCAGCACTTTGATACATATTAGAAGATCCTCCTTATGTAAAAAATACAGGGGGAACGGATCTCGACGGCTGTTTTTTTGCCGTCGGATTCTGTTCCCCCTGTAAAAAAAACATATGTCGGAATCCGTTCCCCCACTCCCATTATGAGAGGTGTTGATGTAGTCACCTAAAAAATGCTTATTTAATTTTTTTTGAGGATGGAGCTTACCTGGGACCAGTCTAAATAAATATATTTAGGAGTTATTTACTTTTATTATGATAGGAAAATATGGGATTAAAAAAAGTCAGCAAACCGGGACTTGAACTTGTTTCACCTAAAAATCATCAGCTTTTAAAGTCAGTGCATTGACCACTAGGCTGTGGAAGCCTAACCATTTTCAGCACTTTGATAGATTTTAGAAGATCCTCCTCGTGTAAGAAATACAGGGGGAACGGATTCCGACGGCTGTTTTTTTTGCCGTCGGATTCTGTTCCCCCTGTAAAAAAAAATCTGTCGGAATCCGTTCCCCCACTCCCATTATGAAAGGTTTTGATGTAGTGGCGTTTAAAAATACATATTTTATTTTGTGTGGGTATGGAGCTGACCTGGCACCAGTCTACAGAAATATACTTAGGAGTTTTTTACTTTTATTATGATAGGAAAATATGGGATTAAAAAAAAGTCCACGAGCAAGGACTTGAACTTGTTTCACCTAAAAATCACAAGCTCTACATGTCAGTGAATTGACCACTAAGCCATGGGGGCCTATGAATTAGCAGCACTTTGATAGATATTAGAAGATCCTCCTTGTGTAAAAAAATAAAGGGGGAACGGATCTCGACGGCTGTTTTTTTGCCGTCGGATTCTGTTCCCCCTGTAAAAAAAAAACATCTGTCGGAATCCGTTCCCCCACTGCCATTATGAGAGGTGTTGATGTAGTGGCCTAAAAAATGCTTATTTTTATTTTGTGTGGGGATGGAGCTTACCTGGGACCAGTCTATAAAAATATATTTAGGAGTTTTTTACTTTTATTATGATAGGAAAATATGGGATTAAAAAAAGTCCACAAGCCAGGACTTGAACTTGTGTGACCTACAAATCACCAGCTCTATATGTCAGTGAATTGACCACTAGGCTATGGGGGACTATGATTTAGCAGCACTTTGATAGATATTAGAAGATCCTCCTTGTGTAAAAAATACAGGGGGAACGGATCTCGACGGCTGTTTTTTTGCCGTCGGATTCTGTTCCCCCTGTAAAAAAAAACTGTCGGAATCCGTTCCCCCACTCCCATTATGAAAGGTTTTGATGTAGTGGCGTTTACAAATACATATTTTATTTTGTGTGGGGATGGAGCTTACCTGGGACCAGTCTAAAGAAATATATTTAGGAGTTTTTTACTTTTATTATGATAGGAAAATATGGGATTAAAAAAAGTCTACGAGCCAGGACTTGAACTTGTGTCACCTACCAATCACCAGCTCTATATGTCAGTGATTTGACCACTAGGCTATGGGGGCATGAGATTTAGCATCACTTTGATAGATATTAGAAGATCCTCTTTGTGTAAAAAAATACAGGGGGAACGGATCTCGACGGCTGTTTTTTTGCCGTCGGATTCTGTTCCCCCTGTAAAAAAAACATATGTCGGAATCCGTTCCCCCACTCCCATTATGAGAGGTGTTGATGTAGTGACCTAAAAAATGCTTATTTAATTTTTTTTGAGGATGGAGCTTACCTGGGACCAGTCTAAATAAATATATTTAGGAGTTATTTACTTTTATTATGATAGGAAAATATGGGATCAAAAAAAGTCAGCAAAACGGGACTTGAACTTGTTTCACCTAAAAATCATCAGCTTTTAAAGTGAGTGCATTGACCACTAGGCTGTGGAAGCCTAATCATTTTCAGCACTTTGATAGATATTAGAAGATACTCCTCGTGTAAGAAATACAGGGGGAACGGATCTCGACGGCTGTTTTTTTTGCCGTCGGATTCTGTTCCCCCTGTAAAAAAAAATCTGTCGGAATCCGTTCCCCCACTCCCATTTTGAAAGGTTTTGATGTAGTGGCGTTTAAAAATACATATTTTATTTTGTGTGGGTATGGAGCTTACCTGGCACCAGTCTATAGAAATATATTTAGGAGTTTTTTACTTTTATTATGATAGGAAAATATGGGATTAAAAAATTTCCTCAAGCCGGGACTTGAACTTGTTTCACCTAAAAATCACCAGCTCTACATGTCAGTGAATTAACCACCAGGCTATGGGGGCCTAAAAATTAACAGCACTTTGATAGATATTAGAAGATCCTCCTTGTGTAAAAAATACAGGGGGAACGGATCTCGACGGCTGTTTTCTTGCCGTCGGATTCTGTTCCCCCTGTAAAAAAAAACTGTCGGAATCCGTTCCCCCACTCCCATTATGAAAGGTTTTGATGTAGTGGCGTTTACAAATACATATTTTATTTTGTGTGGGGATGGAGCTTACCTGGCACCAGTCTATAAAAATATATTTAGGAGTTTTTTACTTTTTATTATGATAGGAAAATATGGGATTAAAAAAAGGCCACAAGCCGGGCCTTGAACTTGTGTCACCTACAAATCACCAGTTCTATATGTCAGTGAATTGACCACTAGGCTATGGGGGCCTACGAATTAGCAGCACTTTGATACATATTAGAAGATCCTCCTTATGTAAAAAATACAGGGGGAACGGATCTCGACGGCTGTTTTTTTGCCGTCGGATTCTGTTCCCCCTGTAAAAAAAACATATGTCGGAATCCATTCCCCCACTCCCATTATGAGAGGTGTTGATGTAGTGGCCTAAAAAATGCTTATTTTATTTTGTGTGGGGATGGAGCTTACCTGGGACCAGTCTATACAAATATATTTAGGAGTTTTTCACTTTTATTATGATAGGAAAATATGGGATTAAAAAAAGTCCACGAGCCAGGACTTGAACTTGTGTGACCTACAAATCACCAGCTCTATATGTCAGTGAATTGACCACTAGGCTATGGGGGCCTATGATTTAGCAGCACTTTGATAGATATTAGAAGATCCTCCTTGTGTAAAAAATACAGGGGGAACGGATCTCGACGGCTGTTTTTTTGCCGTCGGATTCTGTTCCCCCTGTAAAAAAAAACATATGTCGGAATCCGTTCCCCCACTCCCATTATGAGAGGTGTTGATGTAGTGACCTAAAAAATGCTTTTTTTTTTTTTTTTTGAGGATGGAGCTTACCTGGGACCAGTCTAAATAAATATATTTAGGAGTTATTTACTTTTATTATGATAGGAAAATATGGGATCAAAAAAAGTCAGCAAAACGGGACTTGAACTTGTTTCACCTAAAAATCATCAGCTTTTAAAGTGAGTGCATTGACCACTAGGCTGTGGAAGCCTAACCATTTTCAGCACTTTGATAGATATTAGAAGATCCTCCTCGTGTAAGAAATACAGGGGGAACGGATTCCGACGGCTGTTTTTATGCCGTCGGATTCTGTTCCCCCTGTAAAAAACAATATCTGTCGGAATCCGTTCCCCCACTCCCATTATGAGAGGTGTTGATGAAATGGCCTAAAAAATGCTTATTTTATTTTGTGTGGGTATGGAGCTTACCTGGGGACCAGTCTATACAAATATTTTTAGGAGTTTTTTTACTTTTATTATGATAGGAAAATATGGGATTAAAAAAAGTCCACGAGCCAGGACTTGAACTTGTGTGACCTACAAATCACCAGCTCTATATGTCAGTGAATTGACCACTAGGCTATGGGGGCCTATGATTTAGCTGCACTTTGATAGATATTAGAAGATCCTCCTTGTGTAAAAAATACAGGGGGAACGGATCTCGACGGCTGTTTTTTTTGCCGTCGGATTCTGTTCCCCCTGTAAAAAAAACATATGTCGGAATCCGTTCCCCCACTCCCATTATGAGAGGTGTTGATGTAGTGGCTTAAAAAATTCAGATTTTATTTTGTGTGGGGATGGAGCTTACCTGGGACCAGTGTAAAAATACATATAATACAGGGGGAACGGATTCCGACGGCTGTTTTTTTTGCCGTCGGATTCTGTTCCCCCTGTAAAAAAAAATCTGTCGGAATCCGTTCCCCCACTCCCATTATGAAAGGTTTTGATGTAGTGGCGTTTAAAAATACATATTTTATTTTGTGTGGGTATGGAGCTGACCTGGCACCAGTCTACAGAAATATACTTAGGAGTTTTTTACTTTTATTATGATAGGAAAATATGGGATTAAAAAAAGTCCACGAGCAAGGACTTGAACTTGTTTCACCTAAAAATCACAAGCTCTACATGTCAGTGAATTGACCACTAAGCCATGGGGGCCTATGAATTAGCAGCACTTTGATAGATATTAGAAGATCCTCCTTGTGTAAAAAAATAAAGGGGGAACGGATCTCGACGGCTGTTTTTTTGCCGTCGGATTCTGTTCCCCCTGTAAAAAAAAACATCTGTCGGAATCCGTTCCCCCACTGCCATTATGAGAGGTGTTGATGTAGTGGCCTAAAAAATGCTTATTTTTATTTTGTGTGGGGATGGAGCTTACCTGGGACCAGTCTATAAAAATATATTTAGGAGTTTTTTACTTTTATTATGATAGGAAAATATGGGATTAAAAAAAGTCCACAAGCCAGGACTTGAACTTGTGTGACCTACAAATCACCAGCTCTATATGTCAGTGAATTGACCACTAGGCTATGGGGGACTATGATTTACCAGCACTTTGATAGATATTAGAAGATCCTCCTTGTGTAAAAAATACAGGGGGAACGGATCTCGACGGCTGTTTTTTTGCCGTCGGATTCTGTTCCCCCTGTAAAAAAAAACTGTCGGAATCCGTTCCCCCACTCCCATTATGAAAGGTTTTGATGTAGTGGCGTTTACAAATACATATTTTATTTTGTGTGGGGATGGAGCTTACCTGGGACCAGTCTAAAGAAATATATTTAGGAGTTTTTTACTTTTATTATGATAGGAAAATATGGGATTAAAAAAAGTCTACGAGCCAGGACTTGAACTTGTGTCACCTACCAATCACCAGCTCTATATGTCAGTGATTTGACCACTAGGCTATGGGGGCATGAGATTTAGCATCACTTTGATAGATATTAGAAGATCCTCTTTGTGTAAAAAAATACAGGGGGAACGGATCTCGACGGCTGTTTTTTTGCCGTCGGATTCTGTTCCCCCTGTAAAAAAAACATATGTCGGAATCCGTTCCCCCACTCCCATTATGAGAGGTGTTGATGTAGTGACCTAAAAAATGCTTATTTAATTTTTTTTGAGGATGGAGCTTACCTGGGACCAGTCTAAATAAATATATTTAGGAGTTATTTACTTTTATTATGATAGGAAAATATGGGATCAAAAAAAGTCAGCAAAACGGGACTTGAACTTGTTTCACCTAAAAATCATCAGCTTTTAAAGTGAGTGCATTGACCACTAGGCTGTGGAAGCCTAATCATTTTCAGCACTTTGATAGATATTAGAAGATACTCCTCGTGTAAGAAATACAGGGGGAACGGATCTCGACGGCTGTTTTTTTGCCGTCGGATTCTGTTCCCCCTGTAAAAAAAAATCTGTCGGAATCCGTTCCCCCACTCCCATTTTGAAAGGTTTTGATGTAGTGGCGTTTAAAAATACATATTTTATTTTGTGTGGGTATGGAGCTTACCTGGCACCAGTCTATAGAAATATATTTAGGAGTTTTTTACTTTTATTATGATAGGAAAATATGGGATTAAAAAATTTCCTCAAGCCGGGACTTGAACTTGTTTCACCTAAAAATCACCAGCTCTACATGTCAGTGAATTAACCACCAGGCTATGGGGGCCTAAAAATTAACAGCACTTTGATAGATATTAGAAGATCCTCCTTGTGTAAGAAAATGCAGGGGGAACGGATCTCGACGGCTGTTTTTTTGCCGTCGGATTCTGTTCCCCCTGTAAAAAAAAATATCTGTCTGAATCCATTCCCCCACTCCCATTATGAGAGGTGTTGATGTAGTGGCCTAAAAAATGCATATTTTATTTTGTGTGGGGATGGAGCTTACCTGGCACCAGTCTATAAAAATATATTTAGGAGTTTTTTACTTTTTATTATGATAGGAAAATATGGGATTAAAAAAAGGCCACAAGCCGGGACTTGAACTTGTGTCACCTACAAATCACCAGTTCTATATGTCAGTGAATTGACCACTAGGCTATGGGGGCCTAGAAATTAGCAGCACTTTGATAGATATTAGAAGATCCTCCTTATGTAAAAAATACAGGGGGAACGGATCTCGACGGCTGTTTTTTTGCCGTCGGATTCTGTTCCCCCTGTAAAAAAAACATCTGTCGGAATCCGTTCCCCCACTGCCATTATGAGAGGTGTTGATGTAGTGGCCTAAAAGATGCTTATTTTATTTTGTGTGGGGATGGAGCTTACCTGGGACCAGTCTATAAAAATATATTTAGGAGTTTTTTACTTTTATTATGATAGGAAAATATGGGATTAAAAAAAGTCCACAAGCCAGGACTTGAACTTGTGTGACCTACAAATCACCAGCTCTATATGTCAGTGAATTGACCACTAGGCTATGGGGGGCCTATGATTTAGCAGCACTTTGATAGATATTAGAAGATCCTCCTTGTGTAAAAAAATACAGGGGGAACGGATCTCGACGGCTGTTTTCTTGCCGTCGGATTCTGTTCCCCCTGTAAAAAAAAACTGTCGGAATCCGTTCCCCCACTCCCATTATGAAAGGTTTTGATGTAGTGGCGTTTACAAATACATATTTTATTTTGTGTGGGGATGGAGCTTACCTGGCACCAGTCTATAAAAATATATTTAGGAGTTTTTTACTTTTTATTATGATAGGAAAATATGGGATTAAAAAAAGGCCACAAGCCGGGCCTTGAACTTGTGTCACCTACAAATCACCAGTTCTATATGTCAGTGAATTGACCACTAGGCTATGGGGGCCTACGAATTAGCAGCACTTTGATACATATTAGAAGATCCTCCTTATGTAAAAAATACAGGGGGAACGGATCTCGACGGCTGTTTTTTTGCCGTCGGATTCTGTTCCCCCTGTAAAAAAAACATATGTCGGAATCCATTCCCCCACTCCCATTATGAGAGGTGTTGATGTAGTGGCCTAAAAAATGCTTATTTTATTTTGTGTGGGGATGGAGCTTACCTGGGACCAGTCTATACAAATATATTTAGGAGTTTTTTCACTTTTATTATGATAGGAAAATATGGGATTAAAAAAAGTCCACGAGCCAGGACTTGAACTTGTGTGACCTACAAATCACCAGCTCTATATGTCAGTGAATTGACCATTAGGCTATGGGGGCCTATGATTTAGCAGCACTTTGATAGATATTAGAAGATCCTCCTTGTGTAAAAAATACAGGGGGAACGGATCTCGACGGCTGTTTTTTTGCCGTCGGATTCTGTTCCCCCTGTAAAAAAAACATATGTCGGAATCCGTTCCCCCACTCCCATTATGAGAGGTGTTGATGTAGTGACCTAAAAAATGCTTTTTTTTTTTTTTTTGAGGATGGAGCTTACCTGGGACCAGTCTAAATAAATATATTTAGGAGTTATTTACTTTTATTATGATAGGAAAATATGGGATCAAAAAAAGTCAGCAAAACGGGACTTGAACTTGTTTCACCTAAAAATCATCAGCTTTTAAAGTGAGTGCATTGACCACTAGGCTGTGGAAGCCTAACCATTTTCAGCACTTTGATAGATATTAGAAGATCCTCCTCGTGTAAGAAATACAGGGGGAACGGATTCCGACGGCTGTTTTTATGCCGTCGGATTCTGTTCCCCCTGTAAAAAACAATATCTGTCGGAATCCGTTCCCCCACTCCCATTATGAGAGGTGTTGATGTAGTGGCCTAAAAAATGCTTATTTTATTTTGTGTGGGGATGGAGCTTACCTGGGGACCAGTCTATACAAATATATTTAGGAGTTTTTTACTTTTATTATGATAGGAAAATATGGGATTAAAAAAAGTCCACGAGCCAGGACTTGAACTTGTGTGACCTACAAATCACCAGCTCTATATGTCAGTGAATTGACCACTAGGCTATGGGGGCCTATGATTTAGCTGCACTTTGATAGATATTAGAAGATCCTCCTTGTGTAAAAAATACAGGGGGAACGGATCTCGACGGCTGTTTTTTTTGCCGTCGGATTCTGTTCCCCCTGTAAAAAAAACATATGTCGGAATCCGTTCCCCCACTCCCATTATGAGAGGTGTTGATGTAGTGGCTTAAAAAATTCAGATTTTATTTTGTGTGGGGATGGAGCTTACCTGGGACCAGTGTAAAAATACATATATTTTAGAGTTTTTGCCTTTTATTGTGATAGGAAAATATGGGATCAAAAAAAGTCCACAACCCGGGACTTGAACTTGTGTCACCTAAAAATCATCCGCTCTTGAAGTCAGTGCACTGACCACTAGGCTGTGGTGGCCTACAAATTAAATGCACTTTGATAGATATTAGAAGATCCTCATTGTGTAAGCAATACAGGGGGAAAAGAATCCGACGGCAAAAAAACATATGTCGGAATCCGTTCCCATTATTAGAGGTGTTGATGTAGTGGCTTGAATAAAGGTTGATAGTGTTTTGTTTGTAGTTTGAGGTTAACTGTCATCGTTTACATTTCATCATTCGGCAGATTTTTGATCCAGAGTGACGTAGATTGAATTTCATTGTACACATTTTGTATTCTTACCAGTTTCTGCTTTCCCTGGGAATCGAACCTATGACCTTGGCATTGCAAGTACCAATGCTCTACTGTTTGAGCTACAGGAAAGCTCTTTAAATAAGTGCATCAGTTTAAGGGATCATTTTTATGGAGTTTTTGCTGTTTATTATGATAGCAGAGTACAGGATCAAGAAAAATCACAAATTGGGCCTTGAACTCGGGTCACCCAAAGCCCTGAATTTCTTAACACCAGTGCACTGACAACTAGGCTATAGGGGTCAATACACCAGCAACAGTTTAATAAATATTAGAACCTCATTGTGTATGAAATACAGGGGGAACAGAATCCGACAGCAAAGTACAGCTGTCATAATCCGTTCCCCCACTCCAACTATGAGAGGTGTTGGTGTAGTGGCTTAAAAAATGCTGATTATATTTTTTGTGTGGGGATGGGGCTTACCTGGCACCAGTGTAAAATAAATATAATTTAGAGTTTTTGCCTTTTATTGTGATAGGAAAATATGGGATCAAAAAAAGTCAGCAAAACGGGACTTGAACTTGTTTCACCTAAAAATCATCAGCTTTTAAAGTCAGTGCATTGACCACTAGGCTGTGGAAGCCTAACCATTTTCAGCACTTTGATAGATTTTAGAAGATCCTCCTCGTGTAAGAAATACAGGGGGAACGGATTCCGACGGCTGTTTTTTTGCCGTCGGATTCTGTTCCCCCTGTAAAAAAAACATCTGTCGGAATCCGTTCCCCCACTGCCATTATGAGAGGTGTTGATGTAGTGGCCTAAAAGATGCTTATTTTATTTTGTGTGGGGATGGAGCTTACCTGGGACCAGTCTATAAAAATATATTTAGGAGTTTTTTACTTTTATTATGATAGGAAAATATGGGATTAAAAAAAGTCCACAAGCCAGGACTTCAACTTGTGTGACCTACAAATCACCAGCTCTATATGTCAGTGAATTGACCACTAGGCTATGGGGGCCTATGATTTAGCAGCACTTTGATAGATATTAGAAGATCCTCCTTGTGTAAAAAATACAGGGGGAACGGATCTCGACGGCTGTTTTTTTGCCGTCGGATTCTGTTCCCCCTGTAAAAAAAAACTGTCGGAATCCGTTCCCCCACTCCCATTATGAAAGGTTTTGATGTAGTGGCGTTTACAAATACATATTTTATTTTGTGTGGGGATGGAGCTTACCTGGCACCAGTCTATAAAAATATATTTAGGAGTTTTTTACTTTTTATTATGATAGGAAAATATGGGATTAAAAAAAGGCCACAAGCCGGGACTTGAACTTGTGTCACCTACAAATCACCAGTTCTATATGTCAGTGAATTGACCACTAGGCTATGGGGGCCTACGAATTAGCAGCACTTTGATACATATTAGAAGATCCTCCTTATGTAAAAAATACAGGGGGAACGGATCTCGACGGCTGTTTTTTTGCCGTCGGATTCTGTTCCCCCTGTAAAAAAAACATATGTCGGAATCCGTTCCCCCACTCCCATTATGAGAGGTGTTGATGTAGTCACCTAAAAAATGCTTATTTAATTTTTTTTGAGGATGGAGCTTACCTGGGACCAGTCTAAATAAATATATTTAGGAGTTATTTACTTTTATTATGATAGGAAAATATGGGATTAAAAAAAGTCAGCAAACCGGGACTTGAACTTGTTTCACCTAAAAATCATCAGCTTTTAAAGTCAGTGCATTGACCACTAGGCTGTGGAAGCCTAACCATTTTCAGCACTTTGATAGATATTAGAAGATCCTCCTCGTGTAAGAAATAAAGGGGGAACGGATTCCGACGGCTGTTTTTTTGCCGTCGGATTCTGTTCCCCCTGTAAAAAACTATATATGTCGGAATCCGTTCCCCCACTCCCATTATGAGAGGTGTTGATGTAGTGGCCTAATAAATGCTTATTTTATTTTGTGTGGGGATGGAGCTTACCTGGGACCAGTCTATACAAATATATTTAGGAGTTTTTCACTTTTATTATGATAGGAAAATATGGGATTAAAAAAAGTCCACGAGCCAGGACTTGAACTTGTGTGACCTACAAATCACCAGCTCTATATGTCAGTGAATTGACCACTAGGCTATGGGGGCCTATGATTTAGCAGCACTTTGATAGATATTAGAAGATCCTCCTTGTGTAAAAAATACAGGGGGAACGGATCTCGATGGCTGTTTTTTTGCCGTCGGATTCTGTTCCCCCTGTAAAAAAAACATATGTCGGAATCCGTTCCCCCACTCCCATTATGAGAGGTGTTGATGTAGTGACCTAAAAAATGCTTTTTTTTTTTTTTTGAGGATGGAGCTTACCTGGGACCAGTCTAAATAAATATATTTAGGAGTTATTTACTTTTATTATGATAGGAAAATATGGGATCAAAAAAAGTCAGCAAAACGGGACTTGAACTTGTTTCACCTAAAAATCATCAGCTTTTAAAGTGAGTGCATTGACCACTAGGCTGTGGAAGCCTAATCATTTTCAGCACTTTGATAGATATTAGAAGATCCTCCTCGTGTAAGAAATACAGGGGGAACGGATCTCGACGGCTGTTTTTTTGCCGTCGGATTCTGTTCCCCCTATAAAAAAAATCTGTAGGAATCCGTTCCCCCACTCCCATTTTGAAAGGTTTTGATGTAGTGGCGTTTAAAAATACATATTTAATTTTGTGTGGGTATGGAGCTTACCTGGCACCAGTCTACAGAAATATACTTAGGAGTTTTTTACTTTTATTATGATAGGAAAATATGGGATTAAAAAAAGTCCACGAGCAAGGACTTGAACTTGTTTCACCTAAAAATCACAAGCTCTACATGTCAGTGAATTGACCACTAAGCCATGGGGGCCTATGAATTAGCAGCACTTTGGTAGATATTAGAAGATCCTCCTTGTGTAAAAAAAATACAGGGGGAACGGATCTCGACGGCTGTTTTTTTGCCGTCGGATTCTGTTCCCCCTGTAAAAAAAACATCTGTCGGAATCCGTTCCCCCACTGCCATTATGAGAGGTGTTGATGTAGTGGCCTAAAAAATGCTTATTTTATTTTGTGTGCGGATGGAGCTTACCTGGGACCAGTCTATAAAAATATATTTAGGAGTTTTTTACTTTTATTATGATAGGAAAATATGGGATTAAAAAAAGTCCACAAGCCAGGACTTGAACTTGTGTGACCTACAAATCACCAGCTCTATATGTCAGTTAATTGACCACTAGGCTATGGGGGCCTATGATTTAACAGCACTTTGATAGATATTAGAAGATCCTCCTTGTGTAAAAAATACAGGGGGAACGGATCTCGACGGCTGTTTTTTTGCCGTCGGATTCTGTTCCCCCTGTAAAATAAACATATGTCGGAATCCGTTCCCCCACTCCCATTATGAAAGGTTTTGATGTAGTGGCGTTTACAAATACATATTTTATTTTGTGTGGGGATGGAGCTTACCTGGGACCAGTCTAAAGAAATATATTTAGGAGTTTTTTACTTTTATTATGATAGGAAAATATGGGATTAAAAAAAGTCTACGAGCCAGGACTTGAACTTGTGTCACCTACAAATCACCAGCTCTATATGTCAGTGAATTGACCACTAGGCTATGGGGGCATGAGATTTAGCAGCACTTTGATAGATATTAGAAGATCCTCTTTGTGTAAAAAAATAGAGGGGGAACGGATCTCGACGGCTGTTTTTTTGCCGTCGGATTCTGTTCCCCCTGTAAAAAAAACATATGTCGGAATCCGTTCCCCCACTCCCATTATGAGAGGTGTTGATGTAGTCACCTAAAAAATGTTTTTTTTTTTTTTTGAGGATGGAGCTTACCTGGGACCAGTCTAAATAAATATATTTAGGAGTTATTTACTTTTATTATGATAGGAAAATATGGGATCAAAAAAAGTCAGCAAAACGGGACTTGAACTTGTTTCACCTAAAAATCATCAGCTTTTAAAGTGAGTGCATTGACCACTAGGCTGTGGAAGCCTAATCATTTTCAGCACTTTGATAGATATTAGAAGATCCTCCTCGTGTAAGAAATACAGGGGGAACGGATCTCGACGGCTGTTTTTTTGCCGTCGGATTCTGTTCCCCCTGTAAAAAAAACATATGTCGGAATCCGTTCCCCCACTCCCATTATGAAAGGTTTTGATGTAGTGGCGTTTACAAATACATATTTTATTTTGTGTGGGGATGGAGCTTACCTGGGACCAGTCTAAAGAAATATATTTAGGAGTTTTTTACTTTTATTATGATAGGAAAATATGGGATTAAAAAAAGTCTACGAGCCAGGACTTGAACTTGTGTCACCTACAAATCACCAGCTCTATATGTCAGTGAATTGACCACTAGGCTATGGGGGCATGAGATTTAGCAGCACTTTGATAGATATTAGAAGATCCTCTTTGTGTAAAAAAATAGAGGGGGAACGGATCTCGACGGCTGTTTTTTTTGCCGTCGGATTCTGTTCCCCCTGTAAAAAAAACATATGTCGGAATCCGTTCCCCCACTCCCATTATGAGAGGTGTTGATGTAGTCACCTAAAAAATGTTTTTTTTTTTTTTTGAGGATGGAGCTTACCTGGGACCAGTCTAAATAAATATATTTAGGAGTTATTTACTTTTATTATGATAGGAAAATATGGGATCAAAAAAAGTCAGCAAAACGGGACTTGAACTTGTTTCACCTAAAAATCATCAGCTTTTAAAGTGAGTGCATTGACCACTAGGCTGTGGAAGCCTAATCATTTTCAGCACTTTGATAGATATTAGAAGATCCTCCTCGTGTAAGAAATACAGGGGGAACGGATCTCGACGGCTGTTTTTTTGCCGTCGGATTCTGTTCCCCCTGTAAAAAAAACATATGTCGGAATCCGTTCCCCCACTCCCATTATGAGAGGTGTTGATGTAGTCACCTAAAAAATGCTTATTTTATTTTGTGTGGGTATGGAGCTTACCTGGCACCAGTCTATAGAAATATATTTAGGAGTTTTTTACTTTTATTATGATAGGAAAATTAGGGATTAAAAAATTTCCTCAAGCCGGGACTTGAACTTGTTTCACCTAAAAATCACCAGCTCTACATGTCAGTGAATTAACCACCAGGCTATGGGGGCCTCAAAATTAACAGCACTTTGATAGATATTAGAAGATCCTCCTTGTGTAAAAAAATGCAGGGGGAACGGATCTCAACGGCTGTTTTTTTGCCGTCGGATTCTGTTCCCCCTGTAAAAAAAAATATCTGTCTGAATCCGTTCCCCCACTCCCATTATGAGAGGTGTTGATGTAGTGGCCTAAAAAAAGCATATTTTATTTTGTGTGGGGATGGAGCTTACCTGGCACCAGTCTATAAAAATATATTTAGGAGTTTTTTACTTTTTATTATGATAGGAAAATATGGGATTAAAAAAAGGCCACAAGCCGGGACTTGAACTTGTGTCACCTACAAATCACCAGTTCTATATGTCAGTGAATTGACCACTAGGCTATGGGGGCATGAGATTTAGCAGCACTTTGATAGATATTAGAAGATCCTCCTTATGTAAAAAATACAGGGGGAACGGATCTCGACGGCTGTTTTTTTGCCGTCGGATTCTGTTCCCCCTGTAAAAAAAACATATGTCGGAATCCGTTCCCCCACTCCCATTATGAGAGGTGTTGATGTAGTGACCTAAAAAATGCTTATTTAATTTTTTTTGAGGATGGAGCTTACCTGGGACCAGTCTAAATAAATATATTTAGGAGTTATTTACTTTTATTATGATAGGAAAATATGGGATCAAAAAAAGTCAGCAAAACGGGACTTGAACTTGTTTCACCTAAAAATCATCAGCTTTTAAAGTGAGTGCATTGACCACTAGGCTGTGGAAGCCTAACCATTTTCAGCACTTTGATAGATATTAGAAGATCCTCCTCGTGTAAGAAATACAGGGGGAACGGATCTCGACGGCTGTTTTTTTGCCGTCGGATTCTGTTCCCCCTGTAAAAAAAAATCTGTCGGAATCCGTTCCCCCACTCCCATTTTGAAAGGTTTTGATGTAGTGGCGTTTAAAAATACATATTTTATTTTGTGTGGGTATGGAGCTTACCTGGCACCAGTCTATAGAAATATATTTAGGAGTTTTTTACTTTTATTATGATAGGAAAATATGGGATTAAAAAATTTCCTCAAGCCTGGACTTGAACTTGTTTCACCTAAAAATCACCAGCTTTACATGTCAGTGAATTAACCACCAGGCTATGGGGGCCTAAAAATTAACAGCACTTTGATAGATATTAGAAGATCCTCCTTGTGTAAAAAAATGCAGGGGGAACGGATCTCGACGGCTGTTTTTTTGCCGTCGGATTCTGTTCCCCCTGTAAAAAAAAATATCTGTCTGAATCCGTTCCCCCACTCCCATTATGAGAGGTGTTGATGTAGTGGCCTAAAAAATGCATATTTTATTTTGTGTGGGGATGGAGCTTACCTGGCACCAGTCTATAAAAATATATTTAGGAGTTTTTTACTTTTTATTATGATAGGAAAATATGGGATTAAAAAAAGGCCACAAGCCGGGACTTGAACTTGTGTCACCTACAAATCACCAGTTCTATATGTCAGTGAATTGACCACTAGACTATGGGGGCCTACGAGTTAGCAGCACTTTGATACATATTAGAAGATCCTCCTTATGTAAAAAATACAGGGGGAACGGATCTCGACGGCTGTTTTTTTGCCGTCGGATTCTGTTCCCCCTGTAAAAAAAACATATGTCGGAATCCGTTCCCCCACTCCCATTATGAGAGGTGTTGATGTAGTCACCTAAAAAATGCTTATTTAATTTTTTTTGAGGATGGAGCTTACCTGGGACCAGTCTAAATAAATATATTTAGGAGTTATTTACTTTTATTATGATAGGAAAATATGGGATTAAAAAAAGTCAGCAAACCGGGACTTGAACTTGTTTCACCTAAAAATCATCAGCTTTCAAAGTCAGTGCATTGACCACTAGGCTGTGGAAGCCTAACCATTTTCAGCACTTTGATACATATTAGAAGATCCTCCTCGTGTAAGAAATACAGGGGGAACGGATTCCGACGGCTGTTTTTTTGCCGTCGGATTCTGTTCCCCCTGTAAAAAACAATATCTGTCGGAATCCGTTCCCCCACTCCCATTATGAGAGGTGTTGATGTAGTGGCCTAAAAAATGCTTATTTTATTTTGTGTGGGGATGGAGCTTACCTGGGACCAGTCTATAAAAATATATTTAGGAGTTTTTTACTTTTATTATGATAGGAAAATATGGGATTAAAAAAAGTCCACGAGCCAGGACTTGAAGTTGTGTGACCTACAAATCACCAGTTCTATATGTCAGTGAATTGACCACTAGGCTATGGGGGCCTATGATTTAGCAGCCTTTTGATAGATATTAGAAGATCCTCCTTGTGTAAAAAATACAGGGGGAACGGATCTCGACGGCTGTTTTTTTGCCGTCGGATTCTGTTCCCCCTGTAAAAAAAACATATGTCGGAATCCGTTCCCCCACTCCCATTATGAGAGGTGTTGATGTAGTGGCTTAAAAAAATCAGATTTTATTTTGTGTGGGGATGGAGCTTACCTGGGACCAGTGTAAAAATACATATATTTTAGAGTTTTTGCCTTTTATTGTGATAGGAAAATATGGGATCAAAAAAAGTCCACAACCCGGGACTTGAACTTGTGTCACCTAAAAATCATCCGCTCTTGAAGTCAGTGCACTGACCACTAGGCTGTGGTGGCCTATAAATTAAATGCAGTTTGATAGATATTAGAAGATCCTCATTGTGTAAGCAATACAGGGGGAAAAGAATCCGACGGCAAAAAAACATATGTCGGAATCCATTCCCATTATTAGAGGTGTTGATGTAGTGGCTTGAATAAAGGTTGATAGTGTTTTGTTTGTAGTTTGAGGTTAACTGTCATCGTTTACATTTCATCATTCGGCAGATTTTTGATCCAGAGTGACGTAGATTGAATTTCATTGTACACATTTTGTATTCTTACCAGTTTCTGCTTTCCCTGGGAATCGAACCTATGACCTTGGCATTGCAAGTACCAATGCTCTACTGTTTGAGCTACAGGAAAGCTCTTAAAATAAGTGCATCAGTTTAAGGGATCATTTTTATGGAGTTTTTGCTGTTTATTATGATAGCAGAGTACAGGATCAAGAAAAATCACAAATTGGGCCTTGAACTCGGGTCACCCAAAGCCCTAAATTTCTTAACACCAGTGCACTGACAACTAGGCTATAGGGGTCAATACACCAGCAACAGTTTAATAAATATTAGAACCTCATTGTGTATGAAATACAGGGGGAACAGAATCCGACAGCAAAGTACAGCTGTCATAATCCGTTCCCCCACTCCAACTATGAGAGGTGTTGGTGTAGTGGCTTAAAAAATGCTGATTATATATTTTTTGTGTGGGGATGGGGCTTACCTGGCACCAGTGTAAAATAAATATAATTTAGAGTTTTTGCCTTTTATTGTGATAGGAAAATATGGGATCAAAAAAAGTCAGCAAAACGGGACTTGAACTTGTTTCACCTAAAAATCATCAGCTTTTAAAGTCAGTGCATTGACCACTAGGCTGTGGAAGCCTAACCATTTTCAGCACTTTGATAGATTTTAGAAGATCCTCCTCGTGTAAGAAATACAGGGGGAACGGATTCCGACGGCTGTTTTTTTGCCGTCGGATTCTGTTCCCCCTGTAAAAAAAAATCTGTCGGAATCCGTTCCCCCACTCCCATTATGAAAGGTTTTGATGTAGTGGCGTTTAAAAATACATATTTTATTTTGTGTGGGTATGGAGCTTACCTGGCACCAGTCTACAGAAATATACTTAGGAGTTTTTTACTTTTATTATGATAGGAAAATATGGGATTAAAAAAAGTCCACGAGCAAGGACTTGAACTTGTTTCACCTAAAAATCACAAGCTCTACATGTCAGTGAATTGACCACTAAGCCATGGGGGCCTATGAATTAGCAGCACTTTGATAGATATTAGAAGATCCTCCTTGTGTAAAAAAATACAGGGGGAACGGATCTCGACGGCTGTTTTTTTGCCGTCGGATTCTGTTCCCCCTGTAAAAAAAACATCTGTCGGAATCCGTTCCCACACTGCCATTATGAGAGGTGTTGATGTAGTGGCCTATAAAATGCTTATTTTATTTTGTGTGGGGATGGAGCTTACCTGGGACCAGTCTATAAAAATATATTTAGGAGTTTTTTACTTTTATTATGATAGGAAAATATGGGATTAAAAAAAGTCCACAAGCCAGGACTTGAACTTGTGTGACCTACAAATCACCAGCTCTATATGTCAGTGAATTGACCACTAGGCTTTGGGGGCCTATGATTTAGCAGCACTTTGATAGATATTAGAAGATCCTCCTTGTGTAAAAAATACAGGGGGAACGGATCTCGACGGCTGTTTTTTTGCCGTCGGAATCTGTTCCCCCTGTAAAAAAAAACATATGTCGGAATCCGTTCCCCCACTCCCATTATGAGAGGTGTTGATGTAGTGACCTAAAAAATGCTTATTTAATTTTTTTTGAGGATGGAGCTTACCTGGGACCAGTCTAAATAAATATATTTAGGAGTTATTTACTTTTATTATGATAGGAAAATATGGGATCAAAAAAAGTCAGCAAAACGGGACTTGAACTTGTTTCACCTAAAAATCATCAGCTTTTAAAGTGAGTGCATTGACCACTAGGCTGTGGAAGCCTAATCATTTTCAGCACTTTGATAGATATTAGAAGATCCTCCTCGTGTAAGAAATACAGGGGGAACGGATCTCGACGGCTGTTTTTTTGCCATCGGATTCTGTTCCCCCTATAAAAAAAAATCTGTCGGAATCCGTTCCCCCACTCCCATTTTGAAAGGTTTTGATGTAGTGGCGTTTAAAAATACATATTTATATTTGTGTGGGTATGGAGCTTACCTGGCACCAGTCTATAGAAATATATTTAGGAGTTTTTTACTTTTATTATGATAGGAAAATATGGGATTAAAAAATTTCCTCAAGCCGGGACTTGAACTTGTTTCACCTAAAAATCACCAGCTCTACATGTCAGTGAATTAACCACCAGGCTATGGGGGCCTAAAAATTAACAGCACTTTGATAGATATTAGAAGATCCTCCTTGTGTAAAAAAATGCAGGGGGAACGGATCTCGACGGCTGTTTTTTTGCCGTCGGATTCTGTTCCCCCTGTAAAAAAAAATATCTGTCTGAATCCGTTCCCCCACTCCCATTATGAGAGGTGTTGATGTAGTGGCCTAAAAAATGCATATTTTATTTTGTGTGGGGATGGAGCTTACCTGGCACCAGTCTATAAAAATATATTTAGGAGTTTTTTACTTTTTATTATGATAGGAAAATATGGGATTAAAAAAAGGCCACAAGCCGGGACTTGAACTTGTGTCACCTACAAATCACCAGTTCTATATGTCAGTGAATTGACCACTAGGCTATGGGGGCCTACGAATTAGCAGCACTTTGATACATATTAGAAGATCCTCCTTATGTAAAAAATACAGGGGGAACGGATCTCGACGGCTGTTTTTTTGCCGTCGGATTCTGTTCCCCCTGTAAAAAAAACATATGTCGGAATCCGTTCCCCCACTCCCATTATGAGAGGTGTTGATGTAGTCACCTAAAAAATGCTTATTTAATTTTTTTTGAGGATGGAGCTTACCTGGGACCAGTCTAAATAAATATATTTAGGAGTTATTTACTTTTATTATGATAGGAAAATATGGGATTAAAAAAAGTCAGCAAACCGGGACTTGATCTTGTTTCACCTAAAAATCATCAGCTTTTAAAGTCAGTGCATTGACCACTAGGCTGTGGAAGCCTAACCATTTTCAGCACTTTGATAGATATTAGAAGATCCTCCTCGTGTAAGAAATACAGGGGGAACGGATTCCGACGGCTGTTTTTATGCCGTCGGATTCTGTTCCCCCTCTAAAAAACAATATCTGTCGGAATCCGTTCCCCCACTCCCATTATGAGAGGTGTTGATGTAGTGGCCTAAAAAATGCTTATTTTATTTTGTGTGGGGATGGAGCTTACCTGGGACCAGTCTATACAAATATATTTAGGAGTTTTTTACTTTTATTATGATAGGAAAATATGGGATTAAAAAAAGTCCACGAGCCAGGACTTGAGCTTGTGTGACCTTCAAATCACCAGCTCTATATGTCAGTGAATTGACCACTAGGCTATGGGGGCCTATGATTTAGCAGCACTTTGATAGATATTAGAAGATCCTCCTTGTGTAAAAAATACAGGGGGAACGGATCTCGACGGCTGTTTTTTTGCCGTCGGATTCTGTTCCCCCTGTAAAAAAAACATATGTCGGAATCCGTTCCCCCACTCCCATTATGAGAGGTGTTGATGTAGTGACCTAAAAAATGCTTATTTTATTTTTTTTGAGGATGGAGCTTACCTGGGACCAGTCTAAATAAATATATTTAGGAGTTATTTACTTTTATTATGATAGGAAAATATGGGATCAAAAAAAGTCAGCAAAACGGGACTTGAACTTGTTTCACCTAAAAATCATCAGCTTTTAAAGTGAGTGCATTGACCACTAGGCTGTGGAAGCCTAATCATTTTCAGCACTTTGATAGATATTAGAAGATCCTCCTCGTGTAAGAAATACAGGGGGAACGGATCTCGACGGCTGTTTTTTTGCCGTCGGATTCTGTTCCCCCTGTAAAAAAAAATCTGTCGGAATCCGTTCCCCCACTCCCATTTTGAAAGGTTTTGATGTAGTGGCGTTTAAAAATACATATTTTATTTTGTGTGGGTATGGAGCTTACCTGGCACCAGTCTATAGAAATATATTTAGGAGTTTTTTACTTTTATTATGATAGGAAAATATGGGATTAAAAAATTTCCTCAAGCCGGGACTTGAACTTGTTTCACCTAAAAATCACCAGCTCTACATGTCAGTGAATTAACCACCAGGCTATGGGGGCCTAAAAATTAACAGCACTTTGATAGATATTAGAAGATCCTCCTTGTGTAAAAAAATGCAGGGGGAACAGATCTCGACGGCTGTTTTATTGCCGTCGGATTCTGTTCCCCCTGTAAAAAAAACATATGTCGGAATCCGTTCCCCCACTCCCATTATGAGAGGTGTTGATGTAGTGACCTAAAAAATGCTTATTTAATTTTTTTGAGGATGGAGCTTACCTGGGACCAGTCTAAATAAATATATTTAGGAGTTATTTACTTTTATTATGATAGGAAAATATGGGATCAAAAAAAGTCAGCAAAACGGGACTTGAACTTGTTTCACCTAAAAATCATCAGCTTTTAAAGTGAGTGCATTGACCACTAGGCTGTGGAAGCCTAATCCTTTTCAGCACTTTGATAGATATTAGAAGATCCTCCTCGTGTAAGAAATACAGGGGGAACGGATCTCGACGGCTGTTTTTTTGCCGTCGGATTCTGTTCCCCCTGTAAAAAAAAATCTGTCGGAATCCGTTCCCCCACTCCCATTTTGAAAGGTTTTGATGTAGTGGCGTTTAAAAATACATATTTTATTTTGTGTGGGTATGGAGCTTACCTGGCACCAGTCTATAGAAATATATTTAGGAGTTTTTTACTTTTATTATGATAGGAAAATATGGGATTAAAAAATTTCCTCAAGCCGGGACTTGAACTTGTTTCACCTAAAAATCATCAGCTTTTAAAGTGAGTGCATTGACCACTAGGCTGTGGAAGCCTAATCATTTTCAGCACTTTGATAGATATTAGAAGATCCTCCTCGTGTAAGAAATACAGGGGGAACGGATCTCGACGGCTGTTTTTTTGCCGTCGGATTCTGTTCCCCCTGTAAAAAAAAATCTGTCGGAATCCGTTCCCCCACTCCCATTTTGAAAGGTTTTGATGTAGTGGTGTTTAAAAATACATATTTTATTTTGTGTGGGTATGGAGCTTACCTGGCACCAGTCTATAGAAATATATTTAGGAGTTTTTTACTTTTATTATGATAGGAAAATATGGGATTAAAAAATTTCCTCAAGCCGGGACTTGAACTTGTTTCACCTAAAACTCACCAGCTCTACATGTCAGTGAATTAACCACCAGGCTATGGGGGCCTAAAAATTAACAGCACTTTGATAGATATTAGAAGATCCTCCTTGTGTAAAAAAATGCAGGGGAACGGATCTCGACGGCTGTTTTTTTGCCGTCGGATTCTGTTCCCCCTGTAAAAAAAAATATCTGTCTGAATCCGTTCCCCCACTCCCATTATGAGAGGTGTTGATGTAGTGGCCTAAAAAATGCATATTTTATTTTGTGTGGGGATGGAGCTTACCTGGCACCAGTCTATAAAAATATATTTAGGAGTTTTTTACTTTTTATTATGATAGGAAAATATGGGATTAAAAAAAGGCCACAAGCCGGGACTTGAACTTGTGTCACCTACAAATCACCAGTTCTATATGTCAGTGAATTGACCACTAGGCTATGGGGGCCTACGAAGCACTTTGAGCAGCACTTTGATACATATTAGAAGATCCTCCTTATGTAAAAAATACAGGGGGAACGGATCTCGACGGCTGTTTTTTTGCCGTCGGATTCTGTTCCCCCTGTAAAAAAAACATATGTCGGAATCCGTTCCCCCACTCCCATTATGAGAGGTGTTGATGTAGTCACCTAAAAAATGCTTATTTAATTTTTTTTGAGGATGGAGCTTACCTGGGACCAGTCTAAATAAATATATTTAGGAGTTATTTACTTTTATTATGATAGGAAAATATGGGATTAAAAAAAGTCAGCAAACCGGGACTTGAACTTGTTTCACCTAAAAATCATCAGCTTTTAAAGTCAGTGCATTGACCACTAGGCTGTGGAAGCCTAACCATTTTCAGCACTTTGATAGATTTTAGAAGATCCTCCTCGTGTAAGAAATACAGGGGGAACGGATTCCGACGGCTGTTTTTTTGCCGTCGGATTCTGTTCCCCCTGTAAAAAAAAATCTGTCGGAATCCGTTCCCCCACTCCCATTATGAAAGGTTTTGATGTAGTGGCGTTTAAAAATACATATTTTATTTTGTGTGGGTATGGAGCTTACCTGGCACCAGTCTACAGAAATATACTTAGGAGTTTTTTACTTTTATTATGATAGGAAAATATGGGATTAAAAAAAGTCCACGAGCAAGGACTTGAACTTGTTTCACCTAAAAATCACAAGCTCTACATGTCAGTGAATTGACCACTAAGCCATGGGGGCCTACGAATTAGCAGCACTTTGATAGATATTAGAAGATCCTCCTTGTGTAAAAAAATACAGGGGGAACGGATCTCGACGGCTGTTTTTTTGCCGTCGGATTCTGTTCCCCCTGTAAAAAACACATCTGTCGGAATCCGTTCCCACACTGCCATTATGAGAGGTGTTGATGTAGTGGCCTATAAAATGCTTATTTTATTTTGTGTGGGGATGGAGCTTACCTGGGACCAGTCTATAAAAATATATTTAGGAGTTTTTTACTTTTATTATGATAGGAAAATATGGGATTAAAAAAAGTCCACAAGCCAGGACTTGAACTTGTGTGACCTACAAATCACCAGCTCTATATGTCAGTGAATTGACCACTAGGCTATGGGGGCCTATGATTTAGCAGCACTTTGATAGATATTAGAAGATCCTCCTTGTGTAAAGAATACAGGGGGAACGGATCTCGACGGCTGTTTTTTTGCCGTCGGATTCTGTTCCCCCTGTA
>JARPMJ010009192.1:0-28988 GCA_033366665.1 Phoxinus dragarum | reverse complement strand
CTTACACACCGCGCAATGTGACGTCTGTTCTATGTAATTTTTGGATGTCCAATTTCGGTCCACTGAAGGGGTTGTTTTGTAATGCCAGGCGACGTCTTTTTTCAATGTCTAATGTTGATGTCCGTGTAAGGGTTATTTATAGTCCAGATGTAGTCGTTTGTAGACGTCTTTTCAACATTTAAACTAATTTTAGACGTCGTTTTTATTCAACTTCTATAACTGTAGTCCCATGTTTGAAAGGGTGGAGGACATGTTTTCTGTACCATGTATTTACATTTACGCATTTGGCAGACGCTTTTATCCAAAGTGACTTCCATTGCATTACACATTTACATTCCTATCAGTTCTTGCTTTCTTAAATACTTTGTAATAATCTGTATTCATATGTATTAATCATGTTGATAACAACAATGTTGATATTTGTAAATAAAAAATATTACATATTAATCATGTAAATTTCCTGCACCTGTCATAGATGTCCAAATGATGTCCAAAAAAATTACCCAGTTCAAAGGTCAAATGTCAAATGTCAATGTGAAGTCCAAGTTGGGTCATGGTTGGATGTCCAAATAGTGGACCTAGTTTGGACGTTGAATAGATGTCCAGAATTGGTCATAGACCGACGGACCCAATGTAGACATGATCTGCGCGTCTATCCAGCGTCCAATGTTTAGTGGGTAATTAAACAATTTAGTAATCAATTAAAGAGAAATTTATAATTTATGAAGATAGCTGCAAGATGCATCGCTGCAAAAGTCTTTTTTTGGATCTTTATTTTTAACTCTTTCCCCGCCATTGACGGATTTTTTCCGGTTTTCCGTGTTTTCACTGTTATATTGAAGGGGCGCTATTACACATCTTCTGAAAGAGAGAATCTCCAGAACAAAACAGGGAAAAAAGGAGCAGAAACCAGCGATAAAAGCATTTCTTATGCACGTTGAAGTCTTTGGATTGGGGGGGAAATGCGATTTTCTCAGCTTTTTGTTCAAAATGTTGATTTTTTTAATGAAACTTACCCACATTTAAGTGTTGATTAAAAAAAAATGCATGAAGCCAGAATAAAATAGGGTTTACAAGCAGATGCTCTGTTCTTTCTCTTGATATATTGAATGTTCAGATACAACAAAAATATTCTGGTGGCCATGAAACGTTTGTGAAAATGATTTAAAAAAAATGCTGGCGCTGGCTGGCAACTTAAAAAAAAAAAAAGAAGCTGTCGGGGGAAAGAGTTAATACTGTAAAAAAAAAAAAAAACTTTATACAAAAAATTTAATTGTTGTATTTTTCTTTCTTTTGACTTTGCTTAAATTCACTCACTCCAGGTTTCTCTTGAGTGACTGTGCAGTGCTTTCAGTAACAGTTAAACCAACATCTACTAAATCACGCAGCTTCTCCAGTGTTCTTAGCAATGTGCATATTTTTGTAAAAAGTCATCCACTCAAAAAAAAAAAAAATGAACCTCCAAAGCGAGGTGTAAGTCTTGCCCTTCTCCCCTCGAGACAGCAGATCTCTCCCATACAGATAAAGCTGTAAAACACATCCTCCCTTTCCTCTCCTCTTGTTTTTGGACCCGCTGACTTCTGACATGCTTTTATTGCTTTACCGTTCACAGATGACCCAGTCAGCGGCCAGCATCACTCTTGACGCAAATGCTTATCCTAAAGGTAGGCAACTCTTCAAATACCTTGTTGCATTTTCACAAAGAAGAAAATCTGAAAATGCAGATGAATTAAGATAATGCTGATCATAAATGCACATGTAATCAAACATTGAAATGCATTTATTTCCTTTTTGTGTGTGTGTGTGTTATGCATATTAGGATATCCCAGCATTCCTCTCACATCAACTGTGTTGGAATCACTTGTGTGTCGAGTCTTATTTTCCAGTGAATATACAGTATGGCATGTGGCGTGATAGGGTTATGAAGAGACGGATGCTTGAAATTTTATTCTTTATTGAAGTCCTGTTAGTGTTTATATTCCTCGGTTCCTGTTATTTATTTTTCAGTTTGATGAAGGAAGGACTTCATGTGCCCAAAACCCTGTGTACTGGCACAAGAAATTACTCTGATCCTTGTTATTGTTATAGTTCATATTTTGGGCACAATGTGGGGAAAAGCCACATTCATATATTTACAGGTAAAACTCCACACATTAGAATATGGTGCAAAAGTTCATTTATTTCAGTAATTCAACTTAAAAGGTGAAACTAATATATTATATAGACTCATTACATGCAAAGTGAGATATTTCAAGCCTTTATTTGTTATAATTTTGATGATTATTATGGCTTACAGCTTATGAAAACCTAAAACAATATTCTATTTCCATAAGCTGTAAGCCATAATCATTATAATTATAACAAATAAAGGCTTGAAATATCTCACTTTGCATGTAATGAGTCTATATAATATATTAGTTTCACCTTTTAAGTTGAATTACTGAAATAAATGAACTTTTGCACCATATTCTAATTTTTATGCACGTGAGTGAGTTGAACACCCTTACTGTAAAAAAAATCTAAGTTGGAAATAAAACAACGATTATTGAAGTACGTTATACAGGAAAATACAATTTTAGTCGATCTACTTAAAAGTTTCACGTTTGATTCAATCTGTCACTTGCCATTTAGATGCGTGTATTTTCTGAGTGACAATGGAAATGCAACACCAAAATGTTGGGGTCACACTTTAAATTAGGGTGCAATTCTCACTATTAATAACAATGACTTTTGCCTCAATACAATCCTAATTACTGCTTATTAACAGTAGTTGTTAAGTTTAGGTATTTGGTAAGGATGTAGAATATGGTCATGCAGAATAAGGCATTACTAATAAACAGTCAATATCCTATTATATGCATGCTAATAAGCAATAGTTAATAGTGTGAATTGAACCCTGAACTAAGGTGTGACCTTTTTTTTTAAGTGCTGGAAAGATTTAGTGAGGTGAAAATCCACATTAAATGTTGAAGCAGGTTTAATGTTGTGGACTGGACACATTGTTTGGCTCCATAGCATTTTGTTATGTAATTTCAAGCCTATGAGGCAAAACTATGTGGTAAAAACAAGCATCCTACACAGTGAAGACAGTCAGAGCTGCATAACTCGCTCTAAATGCATCAATTGTCAAGCGGGTTGTTGCTCACACATTCTTCTGTGAATATTAAATGCATTAAATGACTTTGACGGATTGGAAGAATTTTAAATGATTCTCAGTGTTCTCATCACTTTTGCATACACATATCTCGCAGTGATCACTTAATTTAACTCACACGGTTATATAATCCTTCAGAAGGGAGTGAAAAGAAAGGTTGATAGAATCATTTCCCGGAACGTTTTTTTTTTCTCTCTCTTTTTTTTACAGACTTGAATGTTCATCTTCTAAAGAAAACACGACTGCCGTGTTTCCCCATGCAAAAGTTGCCCGCACACTGCTAATGTGTGTTTGAGTGTTTCTGAAGAGGTTTTAATGCAATTCAGAGCGAGCGTGATAGTAAGGATTGCTCTTAGCTCACATTCTTGCACAGTTTAAACGTGACTGTATGCTCTCTTCACAGTAAACAGTGAGGCCTCGACTGGGTTAAAGGGAAAACTGGATTATCCCTGGAGTCCAGCGATGTTTTTCTGGAGGACATCCAGTCTGTGCCTGATCCACTGGAGCTCTGAAAAACATCCCGGCCCGAACGGCACACCTCGCATGATTCAATACCAGACGGCAGTAATTCAGCATTTGTCATTCTGATATAAGATACGTATGCATGAGTGTTTACATTGGCAGTGTGTCTCAGAGTTGGGTGTCATGCACATAATCCTTAAAGGAATCGTTTCTGTTACTGAAACAAAGCTTATATGACTTCAGAGCACTTGAAATATAGAGCATATGTGACTCTGGACCACAAAACCAGTCACATGCGCCGTATAGGGGGGAAAAGTTAGGACGATTCCAAGGGCCCCTGACTGACAGGGGCCCCAACAAATACGTAAAAAGTAATTAAAATTTTTTATTATATTATACACTATATAAACCATCATCATTGAGTATATTTCAAATAATAATAAAATTAATGATGTCTTTGATTGTACTTACTTTGGCAATAACAGTTAAATATCCCCATTGACCAAAAAGTAAACCTCCACCCCCCTGTATCTGCATGAAATGGTTTGGTCCTGCCTTAGCGCACTCATCAGCCGCGTTTCTATTACAGATTTGCGCAGAACTTTTGCGTTTTATTTTCTAAATATCGATACAAAACTATTGCGAAATAACGCCGTTTCGATTAACCGATGTTATGCGACTAAAACTTAATTTTCCTCCTGGAATAGTCATTTAAAAAATCGACATTATTATTATTAACGGAAGGAGACGTAGGCGTGTTATTCAAGCATTAATGGCAAGGAAAGACACTGTGAGCGGCAGATATGAGGATTTTCTGGGTGTTTCTCCCCCTCAGTTCTGCTTCGAGGTCTTGATTGTGGCATTTCTTTGAGGTTTAAAATCCAGTATTCCTGTAATTCGTTAACAGATTGACACTCTTTCTTTTGTCTTTCCTCTCTCTATTTTCTCTCTTTCGTTTTTTTGAAAACCAGATTTTCTTTTACTATGCAACTTTGTGGTTTCTGGTGTTTCTGGCAGTGGCAACTAAACACCGTCATCCGTGTTTCAATTACCCTTCAAATTGCGCAAATTGAAATGAGGTGGTTTTTCAGGAAATTTTGAAAAATAAATATTTCGCAAAACTGCAATGGAAACGTTTTTTGCGCATTTACACTCACATGATGTAGATGGTGCGGTGTGTTCGGACAGAGACGAGTTGTTTATTAAATTCATAAGACAAAAGAATTACAGGAATACTGGTGTATTTCAATTTATTTTTAGAAGCTCACACACACACAGACAGTTGGGTAGCACTATAATAACCATGATGTGGAAATTCCGTTTTACACGTCAACTTTATTTTGTTGTTGGCATATATGTGCAGTTAAGTTAAAAAATCTGATGTTTTTATTCTTTTGAGATGATGATGTTCATTTATTTTGATTTAAAAGTTAATATATATTTAGGTTTTTTCATTTTTTTTTTTAAATCTGTCATTAATTTTACAATAAAAATACATTGAGACTGTAAAGGATTGCTTTAAGGACATTTTTATGGTGGTTTTTAATCTTGCATCAAATAATGAATTGCATACTGTATGCAGACTTGCATTTACAAATCACCAGCAGTAAATATTGTGCCAGTACTAGTATTGAACTACAAGAAGCAAGACAGTTGCAAGCATTTGATTAGAGTTATGTAAAGCATCTGATGGGACAGGTATGTCCTAGAGATCTGGTGACAACAGCTGTGCAGGGGGGGGCCCAATGTTATTTTTTTGTCATGGGGCCCAAAATTCCTGGCGGCACCCCTGCATGCCGCACGGGTATATCTGTGGCAATAGCCAACTATTGTATGGGTCAAAATTATCCATTTTTCTTTTATGCCAAAAATCATTAGGATATTAAGTAAAGATCATGTTCCATGAAGATATTTAGTAAATCTCCTACCGTAAATATATAAAACATGTATTTTTGTGAGTGAATGCAGCACAATCGTGAACATAAATGCACAACTTTAAAGGAGATTTTCTCAATGTTTAGATTTTTTTGCACCCTCAGATTTTCAATAGTTGTGTCTCGACCAAATATTGTCCTATCCTAACAAACCATACATCAATGGAAAGATTATTTATTCAGCTTTCAGATGATGTATACATCTCAATTTGAAAAGTATACACATATATGGAATACAAGCACAACTAGTGTATTTTCTCTGTGTTTTACAGATGTGATCGCCTCACGGAAAAGAACAGTTTCTTCAGAAATGGTGTTTGTGTTCAGCATGAGGGTGAGTAAATGCCTGAAATGTTCATTTAATTCCTGAAGGATCCTGTGTCTTTGGGAAGAGCTCCCCAACTGTGATCATATCACATATAAGGACATCCGAACTATCTCAGTGGATGAGACGAGCTATATTTATCTGGAATAAAGAGGAAAACAGGAAGACTAATTCTCCACTGCTTCCCTCCAGATTTATAATGTTGCTTTTCTCAATTTATGAGTGAAATATGGTCTGTGCTAAACATAACTTGAGGAAATTTGAAGATTTTGTTCTACAACCTAAACTGCACACACTTAAACATCTAGTTACTTGTTAGAAACTACGATTTAAAAAAAATAAGCAAACATAACAGCTTCAAAATTCACATTTTAGATATGTGTGTGTTATGCTGTAGAACAAAACGTCCAAGTATTGTCAAGTTATGTTTACTACAGACTTTATTTCACTTATAAATCGAAAAATCCATTATAAAAACCCAAAGAAAAAAATTAATGTTCCGGGTTTTGACGTAATACGGCTTTAATATGCATGACTCAGAACATGTTTTATTGAATTCACCATATTTTACAGGATTCAAGTACGAGTCGAGAGAGAAGCAACAAAACCAATTCCAGATTCTACATTTATTTAATTCAAAAGAGTTCCTCCTCAAGTCTACATAATAATTAAGATTTGAATAATTTTTATTTTGAATAATTTTTACTGCATTTATTTGATTAAAAAAAATGCAGTAAAAACAGTAATATTGTGAAATATTTATTCAGTTGAAATAACTGCATACAGGTTTGGAAGGTGAGAAAATAGAGACAGAATTGTAATGACCAAACTCTGCTTGAGGATTTCTGAGGATATAAACATAAAGCTCGTTTTATTAGTCATTATTAAAGTGGAAATGCATCAGAAAACCAGACACTAATTGCTACCAAGACGTCAAGCAATTTCCCTTTCCAACATGTTTCACAAACACACTGCGGTGAAAGTCTTGTTTTACTGTGATGCTGTGTGTGTGTGTGTGTGTGTGTGTGTGTGTGTGTGCGCGGTGAGTAACTGTCTGTCCTGTTTCTGTCCTCGTGTGTGTGATGTCATCGCTGACGTGCTTCTTGTGACTAAAAACACACAGAGCTGAAAATCATTATCAATCATATGGACCTTTAATAGTTTCAATAGTCTGTGCGTAGATCATAACTCATAACCGTTTTGTCTGCCAAGAAAGCCGTTTTTTTTCTACAGAATAAGAGTGTTAATGTTAACATTTGTCTGAATATAATTGTTCTGTACAACAGGGTGTCACAGAAAGTGTCATTTTAGTATTATATCAATAAATCTATTTATCTTTTAGTTTTCATTTTAAATTTAGTACTTTCGTTTTGGATTTAGTTAATTTCTTTATTAAATAAATCTGTTATTTCAGATTTGTTTTTTTATTAATCAAGAGTTTACGTATATTAGAGGTCGCGTTTGGGTTGTAAAAATCCCGTCATAATCTATTAGTACCCATCATTTTAATTTTCATATTTTAATGATAATACGACATTTAATAACAAAACTGGTCGAGGATCATATTAAACCAGAAACATGCCTTTAAATTGCAATGTTCTTACTTTCTCTATCATGCACACGTTTCATCATATATAGATGGCATGAAGTTTTTTACACATTTGCAAAATCCATATTTCTTTTGGATTTTTATATGCAGAAATGGTTTCAAAACGGTGAACAAAAATATGCAATGCACCATTTTTGTAAATATAAAGAGAGAACTGTGTTCCTATAACTGCTCACTCCGAGTCAGAACATTTCCTGACTTCTTTACAACTTGACATAATTTACTACATAACTAAAGGTCGAAGGATGTTATTCATACGGATGAGAAAAACAGTTTTTGGAAGAACGCTGATCTCAAACACAGATATTTCAGATATTTATTATTTTAAACACACTTATAATTCCCTGAGTAGTAAAAACATCCAGCGTTTTTTCTTCTGAAAGTAGGAACATATTGTTATTATGAAGCTTCCAATAGGACAAAAAAAAAATAGTGATTTTAGCAGACAGTAATCATTTGTGTTAGTAATGTACAGTATATTACAGGTGAAACTGGAAATGGTAACACTTTACAATAAGGTTCATTTATTAAACATTATTTAATGTATTAACTAACATGAACAATACATTTGTTACAGTATTTATGAATCTTTGTTAATGTTAGTTAATATGAATAAAGCTGTTCATTGTTTGTTCATGTTAGTTCACAGTGCATTAACTCATGTTAACAAGATTTTAATAAAGTATTAGTAAATGTCGAAATTAACATTAACAAAGATGAATAAATGCTGTATAAGTGCAGTTCATTATTAGTTAACGTTAACTAATGTAGTTAACTAATGTTAACTAATGAACCTTATTGTAAAGTGTTACCCTGGAAATATTAGAATATGGTGCAAAAGTTAATTTATTTCAGTAATTCAACTTAAAAGGTGAAACTAATATATTATATAGACTCATTACATGCAAAGTGAGATATTTCAAGCCTTTATTTGTTATAATTTTTATGATTATGGCTTACAGCTTATGAAAACCCCAAATTCAAAATTAGAATATTGTGAAAAGGTTTTCATAAGCTGTAAGCCATAATCATCACAATTATAACAAATAAAGGCTTGAAATATCTCACTTTGCATGTAATGAGTCTATATAATATATTAGTTTCACCTTTTAAGTTGAATTACTGAAATAAATGAACTTTTGCATGATATTCAAATGTTTCCAGTTTCACCAGTACTGTATATTATATGTGCAAACTATTGTATGGACTAAAAAAAACATCTAAATATCTTCTTTTGTGTTCTAGAAGAAAAAAGATCCGGGTTTGGACCGACATGAGGGTGAGTAATGATAATGACAAAGAAAAATTTTAAGTAATCTTTCCACGTGCCAAATGTGTGTCGAAATGGACAATGTGATGGGAGCAAAATCTCTTTTTAAGTAAAGTTCGGATTGGTCGCCTGATGGGTCGTGAACATGCTCAGATATGGAGCACAATAGTGTTTGGTTTGAACAACCCAAGTTCACATCCGGTTCTGGTATCTCGGATCCCTCCTGTTCTCTTCCTTATAAAATAGTTTCAAGTTTGATACTTGAAGTAACTAAACAACGAAATATATTGGACGCTTCTTAACAGAGGTGTAACAATATTTTGTGTCACAATATATCACCATGCAAAAATATGTATCAATATGTATTGTGGATAGTGACAATATATGTTGTGTATGGTTCACCCAAAATGAAAATTAAAAGGTTCAATTACATTTTTCAGAGTTTTAGTGTCAGTAGTACTACATTAAACTGTTATATAATGTATAATAATGCAATGGGGGTATATCTGTGGCAATAGCCAACAATAAATTGTATGGGTCAAAATGATCCATTTTTCTTTTATGCCAAAAAATCATTAGGATATTAAGTAAAGTTCATGTTCCATGAAGATATTTAGTAAATTTCCTAACGTAAATATATAAAACATGTATTTTTGTGAGTGAATGCAGCAAAATCGTGAACATAAATGCACAACTTTAAAGGAGTTTTTCTCAATGTTTAGATTTTTTTGCATCAGATTCCAGATTTTCAATAGTTGTATTTATTCAGCTTTCATATGATGTATACATCTTAATTTCGAAAAATTGACCCATGTGACTGGTTTTGTCACATATGTCTGTTACCAGTAAAAAGTGGCCTACATTATTTTAAATCTAGTCAGTGAAAGAGAGCAATGAATCATGAATATTGTTATTCTGGTGTCTCTATTGTCAATCATATTCATTTACACACCCATATATGTCAAACCAAATTTAGCATTTTAATCAACAGTAAAATGTTTGTTAACCTTTTACCAAATGTCTTGGGAGTATTGCAATAATATCGAATCGTGACATGAGAGTATCGTTACACCCCTACACTTCTTAATGATCCATTTACATAGATGCATCTGGCGCACATCAACTTGCATTGCACTGCACGTTTATATATGTGTGTTTGACTTGACCAGTTTAGCTACAGGGACACGTAAACACAAGCCGAACACAATGCTTTTCCCGACAGACACATTTGCTTCGCTGCTTCTGTACAATAGCACTATACATATAATACAAGCAGGGTTTTCCTGTTTCTTGTTAGCCACTCGTGTTGCCATGCGGCGCTAAAGCCGAAGCATATTTTTAGTCAGCTGTTCTCGAAACACCCCTGGATGACCCTTCATACGTCCATAACTTTTAAAGCACTCGGAAAGTGACAATAGTTTTCCTTGATTCTGTAATTGTAGTACTTGAGGTTTCGGAAATGGCTCATTCCCCAAGGAATTTCACTTTTTCTAATCTATTGATGAGCTAAGCACTTGGCTATAAATAATTGCACAGCATCTGTAAGCTCCATTTGCCCAAGCTATTGTTCGTAATGATGTGTCCTCTGAGAAAACGGCATTGAAAATCGTGTTGGATTATAAATCATTTCTCAAAAGTGCTGTAAAGTTCACGAACACATTCATGGAAGCTGTGAAAGCTTGTTGATGTGAGCTAAACACAACGTTGACACACAAAACACTGACATTCTTCTGGGATTTGTTTGTTTCCACATTTTCTAAGGGATTTTACACTTCTCAGTGATTTTTTTAAATTTATTTTTAAGAACAGCATTTCTTCAACTTCAAGATTGTTGAATATTGAAAGTCTATTATTTTGAACGAAATGTCACTTGCCACCCATTTTATTTTTCTAATGTGACATTTCTGAGTGAAACACAATATTCAATGAAAAAAAAAATTTTTTATCCATCAGGTATAAATTGGATGGAAAACGTGCACTCAAAAAAAAAAAGCTGTTGAACAAACTTAATTAAATGAAGGAAACTTTTCCACGAAATTGAATTACATTTTTCCAACAAAATCTAATTAGTTTGAAATGATTTGTTGTAATCTTGTTGTATGAACTTAAATTGATTTAGTCAATCCTGCTAGATGAAGTTTAGTCAGGTTAGTTTTAGTCCTGCCTAAAATCACCAACATTATAATTTTAGCTAATTTGACTCTACAATCACTTCTAATGCTAGATGTTACTAGTGGTCTGTTTAATTAAATATAGTAATATGAAATATTACTTGTGCAGTTCGGCAAGTGTGGTTCTTTGCAAATAAAGTATAAACTGAGTGCCCACACCCGGGTCGCCATTCTTCTGCATAATGGGAACCACACAATTCAAAAATATTACAGAAAGTCCTCTAAGTTTCTAACAACTGAACATTAAATACTAACATTAACTAACAACATCTTTCCATTTACTGAAAAACACATAAAATAACACTTTAATCCCTAAATTTATGCAGTCCCTTGCAAAGCATGCTGGGAACTACAGATCCACTGCCCAGTTAGATGTCCACAAAAATGATTCAAGTAGTTTTCACACAAATTAATTAAGTAAACTTCCGTTTGAAATATGTTAGGTTGATTGAACACAATTAAATTAAGTTGTGACAAAATATTAAACAATCGTGTTACTTTTGCTTATTTTAATTAATTAAATTTAACAAGAGGCCAAAATTAATTTTTTGAGTGTTTCTGCAAGACATATAAAAGGCATTTTATTTGTAAGTTTTGAGTATTTCACTTCATCTTATGAATCGGAAAGTGGAAAGCAATAAAACCTGAAGATGAAAAACAGATTGACATTTTGTTGACTCTATATAATGTTTTAATCTGAAATAAAGGTTGAGCAGTTAAGAAAGCAGTCATCCAATAAAATGAAAGCAACCTTTTCAAGACTTTAAAATTTCTCTTTACAAAATGAAAAAGTAGCTTATAAAACTTCCAGCAATTTGGAGATCCAAAAACCTTGTAAAGACTTTATCATTTACTGATGAAAGATACTTTTGACCATCTGATCCATTACTGATGAGTAAAATCCTACACTTTTTTCCTGTTACATGAACTAATATTGTGTGTAATTGTGTGTAGGTTATGTGTGGCTACATGACGTTATGTTAGTTATCTGGGTTTCCCACTTTCGCCTCTGGGGGACACTTAATATTTAGCAATATTATTGATTTGACTGACAGTTGAGAGCTAAGTTGATGATATCAGAGCTGCTTAATAGATGAATTGAACTCATTTCGTATTTGATGATCTTTAAACAGTTATTGAACAGAACTGAATAAACACTTTTTATTTTAAGAGCTGCTTTTACAGCAGAATTGAACTCTGTTTGCATGATTGAATCGTTATTTTCCTGTAAAGCTGCTTTGAAACAATCTGCATTGTATAAAGCACTATAGAAATAAAGGTGACTTTACATTACATTAATAATATGAGTAGTAACTGCACTGGTAGTGTCAAGTAATTTCTTATTTGTTAATAAATTATTTACATAAGTTATATTTAACATGTGCTTTGTAGCTCCGCCCTTTTTCTGGCTTCCGGTCGTATTGTTTATATTTCCACAGCATGAAGATTTATGAATGAACTGCTCAGTTTAAAATCTACTGACATTTGTTATGACATCTGCTTCAAACATTATTATAATAACTTTTGTAATAACTCTACACTGTAAAATCAAATAGTATTACTTACTATAAAAATACTAGTAAGTTTACTTGATTTTACCCAAAATGTTGAGTTTACTACAAATTTTCTATTGTTGCTGAAATATTCGAAAATATAGCTCCCATAACTAGCGTAATTTAAGTAAAATTACTCAAAATGTCTAAGACGGGCTGTTACGCATGCGTACTGGTCCACAATTTCCCCTCCCCCACTCCACACAGCACAGAAGCACATGCAGCAGCTTTTGCAGAGAGGAGCATCAAGTTCAAGGTAAACTCTTAATTTAAACCTTATTTTCAGATTTTTGTTTGTTTGCTAGTCTTAATAATTGTTTAAATGTCTGTAGCCTACTTTGTTAGTTGCGTTCTTGTTTTGTTGAATATATTAGCCCATGTTAAGAACTTTCACAAACACGGTTTGAGCGCTCTGCTAAAGCAATTTCCCTTCAAACAACTTAACGTTATTTGCTGCTTTATATCTTTAATCCAGCTGCCTGGTTGCCTATTAATTATTATTAATTCGTTAATTTGTTGTAGTGATGGGCAGGGTTAGCAAGTAATTTGAACTAACGTTAATGATTGGTCTTGATGCAGACGCGAATGTTTAACAGTTAACGTTAACGTTACAGAAATCAAAATGTAGTGACAATTCTACAAATCGTGTCAAATGGGTCACCTCGGTTTGAATGTTGTGTTTGTTATGGTATGATTTTCGTTGACGCTCAGCATAACGTAAGTTACTATGATAATGTTAGCTGGACGCGCCAATTTTGAATAGGCAGCTCAGAGACACGGCTGCATTCACTCTAGAGAGCGCGCAATACAAACAAAGTACAAATGGATGGAAAAGACCGCTAACGTTACATCTTTAGATCAGTTATTTTAAATCTTTAAAAGACATATTTTTAACTTGACTGGGCACGTTAAAAACCTAACGATAAATGACGAACTCCAGTCAAGCCGTTTAATTCGAAAACCTTATGCCTGCTTATTATGATCACTATGGCAAAATAAGAGGGAAATTGTGAGGTGTTTTTCAATCGAGTTTGTTAGCGAGTATTTTACAGAAATTATATATTGAGCGAGTACATCATGAATACATTTCCCAAACCGTGTTTTTGTCTTATCATGAATCACTATAGTGCACCTATAATCAGTGTTTATATTCGGACTATTTTAGGCCAGTTGGGTTAACCGCTGCAGAGTAGCCCAGTGGCTCGTCATAGACATGAGAGAAGTAGTTCCGGCTGCAATGTTCTTCCGCAAGATGCATGCAGTTCTGTTTAATTACCCGCTAGAGTGCCAAAAGTTATGGACTGCTGCTTTCAAAGTCAAGGCAACTAATTTTTCTACATAAATGCCAACACTGGGGGCATTTATTGCTTTTTTGAATAGTTAATGTGATGCTAGTTTTGAAACAATGCACATCTTCAAAACTGCTTTTGTGAATGTGCATTAATATATGAGATAGAATGAGATATAATTGCGTACTCCACATTTAATTCATTTCTTGTTTTATTTTTTTATTATAAAAAGAAATATATTGGGAAGAACCGAGTTAAGTGTATTGGTCTGGCCCTCTAAAACCGCACAAGTTTTTTATGTGGCCCTTGGGAAAATTAATTGCCCACCCCTGCCTTAACCTATGGAATTAATTTTCTGCCAAAATTAAATAATAAAAATGAAAACTAAAACCAGATTAACCATTTCATTACAAAAAGCTTTACGCAAAATATTTGCCAAAATTAAGAATGAAATAAAATTATTTAATTTTCACAGTGACAATGCATCATCTCGGTCAAATTGAAAAATAAAATGCAATTGGTGATATCACATTTTATTTTCTCTACAATCTCAGGCAAGACAGCCCATATTAAAATGAAAAGGCAACGTGAAAAATAAACTGCAAATAGTTTTTACAAAGCTTTTTGTAACTTTTGTAACTCACTTATTTTGTTAGCGTTAATAAAAAGCTTTGTAAAAAAAACTATTTTCTTTTTCATGTTTGCCTTTTCATTTTAATTTTGGCAGTCTTGCCTCGAGATTGTAGTGAAAATGAAACGTGAAAGCGCCAATTGCATTTTATTTTTCAATTTGACAGGGATGATGCACTGTCACCATGAAAACTTTAACAGTCTTAGTTTTCAAATAATAACTAATGCATGTGATGTTTCCATTTAACTCATTGACCAACTGCTTTGCATGTGTCCAACCCAGGCGATTTTAATTAAATTTCTTGCCAAACTTTCCGAATGGGGAAGATGAAGAAAGTCAAGAATGCACAAGAATAGAATTTGTAGAAGAAATGAAAAAGATGAGCCTGATTGGCAAGAAGATGGACAGCACATTTGCTTTGAGATGGAAAGAAATCATCCACTCTGAACCTCCTGTCTGTGAGATTTTGAAGAAGTGGCCAGCACTTTTCATGGAAAGCCAGGTTTGTTTTCTTTTCCTCTTCAAAAAACTGTTTTTTTATGAATTGTGTGTTTGAATGTTAACAACCACTCTATGTTTGTGCTTAGATCTTAGCAGAATTCAATCGCATATCTGGGAAAAATCTGAGATCTCAGTTCTACGCTGCGTTGGACACACATTCTACACGTTTGTTTGAAATTTTCCGGAAAAAAGGAGGAAACCAGGGAAGAATACTTGATAAAATTTTGCAACAAGTTAATTCAAAGGTATTATTTTATGATGCTATCTTTGAATCATAATCTGCATATGATTGTTACCCTCGGCCGATAACGTGTCTACCTGTCTCTACTTTTTCATAGCCATCTGATGTAACATTTGTTCGCACTGCAGTACTTCAGGGACTTCCAGTCCTCTTGGGGGATGACCCAGAGGAATTTTTCAGGACGTGCTTTGTAAGTAATGTTATTGATGTTTCTGCTTTCTTAAAGGGATGGTTCAGAGTTAGATCAACCTAGGGTAATTTGCACCATGACATCAAGCCAAACACATTTGAATAAACTCCTGATGTACTTACAAACTTTACAACTCCAGAACAGAACCTATTAGTACTATTGTAGAAGTGTGGTTCTGGGCATTATTAGTGGGGTCATTTACGAGATACATAAAGCCATTAGCGCCTGCTCTAAGCCATACGACTGATATCACTAAATAAGCTTTAATTTTAATAATGTTCAACCAAGGGGAAAAAGGCTTCTGGGGGGGGTGTTTGGCTCTATGTCATGGTGCAAAGGGTGAATCTAGGTTGATTTTACTCCGGACCATCCCTTTAAATTGCCATTTTGTTTTATTCCATGAGAGTATAGCTCATGTTAGGAAAAATATGAATCCTGGGTTTTTGTAGTTTTGCATTAGATACTATGTCTCTTGTGAAACAATTCTAATTTGTTCTTCTCTACTTAGGATGTAGATGTAGATGCAGATTTCAGTGAAGTAGATGTTGGCCTGCTCACAATTTTAACCTGAAGGTATGCCTGCCAAACGTCCAAATACCCTCAACGTGGACGCACTAAGGGCAATCGTTCTGGAGGGAACAATTGTTGTGGATGATGTCCCAAATTTGCCACATGCTTTATTTTTCCTTTTTGCTTTGATATATACTCTAAACTACCCAAAGACAATGAGGAACACATTTGATTTCATTCAACGGGTATTTATGTCTTTGGGAGGTAAGAATCTCAAACCCAAACTCCAAACCCTTAAAAATCAGCTTGTAAGCTAAACTTGTCTCCTTACTGCTTTGGATGTCTACTGCCGTGTTTAAGTTAGCATATTGGCATATTCATTTGCACTAATTTCAAGTGGCTACTGTGTTTTTTAAACCTTTCCAAAGCCACATGCTGTGTCAAGGTAGAAAATGTTTGTATTTAAATTTTGTAAAAGCCTATTCAGAAAAGGTCTATTTCAGGGTTGTAACGTAAGGCCTATTTTATGCTGCTTGTTTGCATACAGTCCATGTTTTGAAAATGTCATGATATCAGAATGCTGCTAGCCAAGAGGGTAAAGAGTGTTTAAAAAGAAAACTGATGTTTTAAAGCATATTTGTATTGTGATGGTCTTAAATTTACTGTTGAGAAATTAAACAGTTGAGAATTTCACACTTGTGTTAAGTGCATTCCATGCTAGTTGAACTACTAAAAATACGTTCACTTTACTTGAAGAAAATGTGGAAACCGATTGCACATATTTTTTTGAGTCTCCATAACTTAAAAAGGCAGATTAAAACCATGTTGAGAATAATAGTATTTAAGATGTTTGCAGAACGCATTATAACACTGTTAGTTAAATGGAATTACTCAAGTAATCTTACTATTAAATCGTAAGTAAGATTAGTAAATATTATAGAGTATGTTAACTAGAATTGACATTAAACTAAATTGATATTTACTACTTAGTTTACTTGGGAAGAGTTTGCTTTCTTTACTTTTAGCTGATTATTAACTTAACTTCAGTTTTTCCTTTAAGTTTGCTTTGCAAAAATAAGGCAATCGGTTTCCAAACTTTTTTTAAGTAAACTGAACTTATTCGAATTTACAGTGTACGAAAAGTAAATCCATCTTCACCAGCTCATTACTTGTCAACAGCGATACCATAGAAATATTCAAACTCAAAATTCAAAATTAGTGCTTGTTTCTCTGGCGCATAAGGTCTATAGATTATATATGGGCCACAAATCTATGTTGAAATGAGTTGGAACAACTTTTATTTTTGAATGGTCAATTTTTTGTTTGTTAATGCTACATATTAAGTTCTTCTAACTCAATTTAGTTTGTTGGCTTAACATAATTTCATTTAGTTGTCAACTCAATCTGTTGTGTTAACCCAAAAGCCCAAAGCTTTGTTTTTAGAGTGCATTATATATATAAATAAATAAATAAATAAATATATAAATAAATAAAAGGCTAAATTTGTATTTGTTTAGAACAAATTCAATATTTTTTCATAGTTTAGACATCCAATAGGCTAAACATCAGCATCAGGAATGTAATATTTCAATCAGATCTATTTTAAGGGCTGATTTTGTCAATATATTCTTAAAATGCATTTCTAAACCTCACGCGGATCCGGACTTCATGGGTTTTGTGCCATGTCCAAGAGCAACACACGGGGAGGAACATCCCATGGCCGTGCCATCTCTGTTTCTGGACCAAAAGCTGGCATTTCCTCAATGATACGGTTTCCTCAATCCATCTCCCGGCTGTCACGCACAAGGTCCTTTTCAGAGTTTGAAGGTTTACTTTGAATTGCATTAACGGGGTGTAATTTATGAAATAAAACACTAGCTAAATTGACCGTTCGCAAAGACCCGCCCCCTTTAGTTACTGTTGCTATGTCAGACAAGCCACGCCTCTCTCACACACACCATGTTCTCACGCAGTGAAAAACACATCGTAGAGCAGAGAGACACTGACAACACACAGACAGACACACACCAGCTTACTTTTGATATGAAACAGTCTCAACTTTCCAATATGGTCATTTTTTAAAGAAATTTAAACAATAAATACCACTTTATGTCTCTTTAATGTGTCTGACAGATCACTCAGTTAAAGCTGCTCGTGAACCGATCATCTCTTCCTTCTAGTTTATTTATAGCATCAAATAAACATGAATGAACATCAGAAGGAATGTTGTTTTAACCGTGGAAAGACGTCAGTACACTCCACTTCTCAAGATCAAATCCTCCAAGGTTAACTGACTACTTTGTCGGACAAAAATGGCGGATGGCGGATTATGATTGGTCAGATCGCCTGTCAATCAAATTCCCATTCAATATGAAAAGTAAACTTAGTAAACCAGCTAAAAACATTGATTTGCTAGCTTGAGCATCTAGACCAGTAACATTGGCTGCATCCAAAATCACATACTTCCCTATATAGTAGGCGAAAAACAGTATGTGACAAAAGAAGCATGTCTGAATTCACAATACTCATAAAAGAGTAGAAACTTTAGGTGTAACTTTAGGATACGCTTTGTATCAGCAGAAACCTGGTAGTATTTTCGAATGACCGTGCTTCCCTCCCTCATGTCCCCCTGAGACGAGAGATTTCTGTGTTGTGTGTCTGGAAAAAAACCTCTGATGACGCAAAAATCGTCATTTAGCAATAGCATCATCTGAGGCTTTTCTGGCCAGAGGCTCGAGACTACAGCCAGTAGTAGGAGCGAGTGCTGCATGTTTTACACCTGCCCATAGGGGGCGGCATCTCACTCACAGAATGTACAAATAGTATTTATCAACTAAATCTTCACGGAGACTCACGATAAAACGGCGTCTTTTCAGGTTCGAGTCAACTAGTAGCCTAGTTGTATCGTTTCTTTCGATACTGCCCTCTGTAACCGGTAGGCGTGGCCTTGTAGGTGCAGCGAAGCAAGTGCATTCTGGGAGTTGTTGTTTTTCATCCACATGAGCCAAAAACACATTTTCTGGCTTTTCTCAGTCTAGAAGGCTCCAACTTCTAACATAATTTCACATTTCTACTACATCAATGACCCAATTTAAATACACGTTCATCTTTCCAGCGGTGAAATATCCCTTCAAAGGAGAACTCCGGTCAATTTTAACATTGAGCTCAATTTTTAGTAAATTTGGAGTGCTGTCAATACAGAGAACAACGACAAAAATCGGTGTTGCCTACACCGTGTTATCCTATTTTTAAAATTTACACCCTGTTGACTTGAATGGGGCAAGTTTTAAACTTAACCAGTTCTTAGTCTTATCATCCTTGATGTGTCATACAAGTGCCCAGCCATGTTGAGTGATTCCTTAAGAGTGAACACGAGTGAATCTGACTGCAGTAGATGTGAAAGATATGAATAAAAATGATGTTATATCAGCCAGCGCAAATACCTGTATTTAGTTCCTGTTTTCGGTCGAAGTCCAAAGTAGTCGATTGTCGAGTTCACGCGCATAGGTTTAGTTGCTATGATCACGCGCATGAACTCGACAATCGACTACTTTGGACTTCGACCGAAAACAGGAACTAAATACAGGTATTTGCGCTGGCTGATATAACATCATTTTTATTCATATCTTTCACATCTCCTGCAGTCAGATTCACTCGTGTTCACTCTTAAGGAATCACTCAACATGGCTGGGCACTTGTATGACACATCAAATATGATAAGAGGACAAAAGCAGGTTTAAAACTTGCCCCATTCAAGTCAATAGGGTGCAAATTTTAAAAATAGGATAAAACAGTGTAGGCAACACCGATTTTTGTCGTTGTTCTCTGTATTGACAGCACTCCAAATTTACTAAAAATTGAGCTCAATGTTAAAATTGACCGGAGTTCTCCTTTAACTCAACCTGCTTGCAATCACATCATTCTCTATAGGGCACAGCTGATTGGTTTCTGCTGAATCAGTAGCCAATGAGCTCGCTGCTCAACCTTCAAACACTTGATTTAGCATTTGCTGTACAGCTCGCTTACAGAAACCCTCCACCTTCCCCAGCTCCACCTGTATAGATCTGTCACGGGAGTTCATTCACGCAAATTGTACAGCAGCAGCATGTCTTACTTGCTCACAGCAGTGTGTCGTGTGTGTTGGCAGTAACAAGCAGCAGCGTAGCAGATCTTTTCCAAAATATATCAACATTGTCGTGTCTATTACCACACACTCACTACAGTTTTAATAATCGTTCAAATTCTGTGAGAATAGAGGAATCCACACACCACAACGTTTGATAACGGCACAGACGAGCAATGAAATCCTTGGAATCACTTTCAGAACATTATTTAGAAATTATCATTCTGATGAACGATAAAAACATTGACAGCCAATCAGAATCCTTGCATCCTGCATTAAAGAGTGCATGCATTTAAAGCGGCAGACGACACAACCGCAGAACGTTACCATGCATTGGTGTTGAGGATAAAATAGTTAGAAAAGGCCAACTTCAAGTGTGACAAATGAGAAGCCTGTATATTGCGGCACTGGACCAGAATGACACAACATCACTTCTAATAACACCAGTTACTCATGATATATTCACTGGTCTGTGCGCATTTGTTTAAGGGGACCATCTGCTCTGATGCAAGAGGGATTTGCCAAAGAATATGAACAGTTTATTGAGGAAACCATGTGTTAGTCTTTCTCTGGAGACGGTGGTTTGTCCAGGATTTATGTGGATTTGTTGTTCTTTCCGGTAGCTCATCTGGCGATAGCAATGCCAAATCATGAGTTTGATTCCCAGGGAGCACAAACTGATTCAATTCATACTGTACCTTGACTGACGTCGCTTTGAATAATAAAATGGGGGTCAGATGTATAATTGTAAATGAGGAAGAATAAGCAAAAATGTTAATCAATAGAGACATTGGCCCTCATTTATCAATCTTGCGTCGAAACGGGCGTATATGTTGGCGTAAGATTATGCTTACACTCCTCTCACCGCCTGATTTATGAAGCTGTGCGTACCTTTGAAATTCAGGTGTACGCAATACCTGCCTCTTGATAAATGCCGCGGCTGAAAACGATCGTCATTAGATTAACACGCCCCTATATATTCACGTCTCCGCCTCCCCCACGCCCTCATTTTACGCCATGGACACACGGAAGACGGCAAAAAAGAGAAACTTCTCCGACGTGGAGATCGAGACCATCACCAGGGAAGTGGAAATCAACAAAATTGTTTTATTTGGGAGCTTAAAGAGTGGGATTAAAGGCGCCCACAAAAACAAAATATGGACCAAAATCACGAGTTCTGTAAATAGTGTGGGGGCTGAGAAGCGCACTCCAGCAGAGGTAAGAATGTTTTATTGCTTAATATAGACCAATAGTGATCAAGTTAAGCATGAGTTTTCTTTATTGCTTAATATAGACCAATAGTGATCAAGTAAAGCATGAGTTTTCTTTATTGCTTAATATAGACCAATAGTGATCAAGTTAAGCATGAGTTTTCTTGTTTATTGTAGGTGAAAAAAAAGTGGTCCGATATAAAGATCGCCACAAAGAGGCGCGTCTCGGCACTGAAGAGGAGCCAGAGTCAGACTGGGGGAGGCCCACCGGATCCAAGCCTCCAGCTGACACCGAACGAGGAGCGGGTGGCAGCCCTCATCGGAACGGTGTCTCTAGAAGGTATCACCGGTGGGGGAGATACCGACGACATTCATGGTAAGTAAACTTAAATTTGATAGACTAATAAAAAAACACAAGTCCATAGTTAACTCATTTTATTTAAATTGTATTGTTTTGTAGATGATGGCACTGCAGGCCCCAGCGCCCTCGAGGCATCTCCCCCTCAGCCCATCAAGGAGCCTGAGCCTATCCTTGCGCCCCACCCAGAGCAAGTGCAAGCGGGGGAAGCCGAGGTTCGTCCACCAGCCTCCCGTGCGCCACGGCCAAGGGTCCTGACGGATGAGGTCCTGGAAAGACAGTCAGAAATTTGTAGACTACTGGTCGAAATTAACCAGTCATTAGGGTCTATAAATACGACATTACAGCAAATAAATGAAAACTTAAAAAAAAATAAAACAATGAAAACAAATTCTGTGTTATTTTAACTTACCCTTAAAACCGCCGAACAAGGTCCCGTCTGAGCTGAACAGCTCCCAAAGCCGGTGGTGCTGCCCACTGCTCCACTGGCACTTCTGGGTCTGGGACCAGCGCGTCAAATGGCACACGGTTTATCTCAGCCATGTTGTGCAAGACGGCACATGCCAAAATGATGTTGCACACCTTCTCTGGCGAATAGAGCAACGTGCCCCCCCGCGTGTGCCAGGCAGAGCCATCTACTTTTAGGAGCCCCACGCAGCGCTCCACAGTGGTTCGTGTTCGTGTGTGCGCGTGGTTGAAGTTGCGCTCCTGATGCGTCACAGGGTTTGGCACAGGGGTGATCAAAAAGTCCAAAAGAGGATAACCCCTGTCACCTAAAGGGGAAAAGAGAGGTTAGGAAAAGAATATATTTAGCAAAATAAATTTGCTCTTAGTACTCACCTAAAAGATAAGCATGACCCCTCAATGCGCCCTCCTGCAGCCGTCTGCGCACGCTGCTGTGCTCAAAAATGAAGGCATCGTGGGTGCCTCCAGGCCATCGTGCCACAACATTTAATAGGCAGAGTCTGGCATCACAAATAATTTGCACATTGACTGAATGATAATTTTTGCGGTTGATGTATGCGTAATCATTAACCGATGGTGGTTTCAGACGCACGTGGGTACAGTCAATTGCACCTATGACATTTGGAATCCCAGCAATCTCATAAAAACCCCTTTTAATCATTGTTTGCTGGGCATTGTCGTATGGGAATTGGATGTAGTGTGGGATGAGAGTCCTGATGGCAGCCAGCACGGATGACAGCATGCGGCTCATGGTGGGTTGGGATATGCCAGACCTGTCAGCAATCTCCCGTTGAAAGGTTCCAGTGGCCAAGAACCCCAGTGTGGAGAGAACCTGGACTGGAACAGGTAAGGCCCTTGACCGCCGGGTCTCACGTTGGAGGTAGGGCTCCAGGTGATTGCACAGCTCCAGGAGAAGATGCCTTGGAAGACGGAATCTGCTCATCAGCCATTCATCTGATTCATTCAGAAGATCTCGCCTATCTTGAAATACTCTTTCCCTTCTCAAGGGCGCATATGCGTCTTCTAAAAGCGCAAGGTCAGCCATCATTGAGAATTGGTTTACGGTGGATATCCAGTTTAAATAGCGGTTTGGATGAGCAAATGACCTATCACAATGCATTATTTTACAGCACATGTTTTGAAACAATTAGCATTTAATTTTGTATCACGTCACATGTATTGGGGTGTACAATAGTGATGATGATGTGATGTGGAGTACCATTCATTCACATTAATAATTGCATGACAATTTGTTATATTCTTATTATTATTATGATTTGTATTATTAATGACGCTTATTGTTATTTAGAAGAAGAATGTCGTTATTATTATTATTATTTAAAAGAAGAAGAACGTAATTTTAATTAATTTGTCAGTCTGAATTATTTTTTGGTCATTGAAAGCCTTTCATTACTGAACCCAGTCCGTGCGCACCTGCCGGGCTTAACTCACAAAAATAAACACTGAAGTTTATAATTTCTATGTTGTTGTTTTTTTTACAGTGGGTCATAATATATCATATCTTTAGTTTGTCAGTGCGTTTTGTGGTGTTAGGAATAGTTTTTCTGCGCATTTCAGCACTAACTGAAAACGTGCGTACATGTACACCACCTCCTGAGCTGGCGTAGGATTCGAGCGTGCCGTACGCCAACGTCCATATTGATAAATCGCAAAGTCACCGTGGTTTTGGGTGTACGCCAGGTGTACGCTGGAAATTTGGTGTACGCACTTTTGATAAATGAGGGCCATTAAGAAATTGAGATAATCTCTGCAGGATCGTTGCACATCTCAAAATACTTAATGTCTAGTTTTTTTTTTTTTTTATGTTTTTGAAATAAACCATTTATGCTGCATTTATTTGATCAAAAAGAAACCGTAATATTGTGAAATACTATTACTATTTAAAATAACTGTTTAATAAATCATTTATTCCTGTCGAAAGCTGTATTTCAGCATCATTACTCCAGTCTACAGTGTCACATGATCTTTCAGAAATCATTATAATATGATGATTTGCTGCTTAAGAAACATTTCTGATTATTATCAATGTTGAAACAGTTCCACAGTTTTGTGGAAAATGTGATGCATTTTATTTTCAGGATTATTTGATGAATAGAAAAGTTCAAAAGAGCAGCATTTATTTGAAATACAATCTTTTGTAACATTATAAATGCATGTCTTTACTCTCACTTTTAATCAATTTAATTGGTCCTTGTGTATTGATAAAGATGTTTATTAAACGATTATACTTTAAAGAAGAAGGATTCTGGCAGCAGCTCCATGTAAATCGTATGGGAAAGAGCAAAGTTAGAGGATTATGTGAAGAAAGCTGAAATGATTGGAATGTGGACTGTGATTCATGGCTCAGTTCTTCCACTACAGATACGCTGGGTTTGCTTGGCCAAATATTCATGTTCCAAGAAAAAACGAGAAAAATTTAAATCAAGCAGTGCAGGACTATAATCATTTTGCATTCATAAAGAATTTAACTGTACTGTCAGTATTATTTCAATAATTTTTGTCGATTTATTACACAAACTTGATCCAGCTGACAGGCCGCACACTGACACATGCTGCATGGTATGAAGTGCGTGCCAGGGTAATTTCCGCCCATCATTTCCAATCAGTCAAAGACCACCAGAGTTCAGATACCAGTGCTTTTCACTCAAGCCGAGTTCAATCACATGATGTTCTCGCTTTGAGTGTTCAGACGTAAACAGAATGTGTTTTCATGGGCTGAGAAGAGTCAAGGAGATGCCAGACAGAGTGTTATTCTTCTCTGACAACAGATACATTTGCATTCAACTAAACAAAAAGACTAGTCTGTTTAATGTTGAATGTGCAACTCTTAGGAGCAGAATAGGTTAGTTGTCATACAGGGAAGTTGTGATTTATCTCAGTCTAGTTCAGTTGCACAAATGCTTATTTTCTCTCACAGATGGTTTCAACACGGAGAGAAAAAAAATCTGTGAACACACACACAAAAAAACTGGTAACACTTTACAATAAGGATCCATGATCCATCAATTAACGTCAGTTAACTAGTTAACTAAGATTAATAAATGCTGTAGAGGTCTTGATCAATGTTTGTTCAAATTATTTTCAACATGCACTCTTTACGCCTTTATTATTTCATGGCTACACACAGATATTTCTATCTTAAATAGAAATAATACAGGCTATTTAATCAAGAAAAAGTGCTAAGGTCAACCCAGAACTTTATTGATGGACTATGATATTCCCAAGACCATAGAGCACCTTTATTTTAATACTCATCTGAGGATGCATTCTCCATTATTGGACTTTGTTTGATGTAATAATGCATTTTAAAAAAAGCTGTATCTGTTAACTGTCATGTGTGGCTGTATAAGTAAGCACACAAAGAGGAATAGCTCAATAAAAAGAGTCTTTAATCCAATAATCCACAGGGTAACACTTTACAATAAGGTTCATTAGTTAACTACCAAGTAAACATGAACTAAGAATAACAATACTTCTACAGTATTCATTAATCTTAGTTTATATAATTTCAACTTTTACTAATACATTATTAAAATCAAAGGTTGTATTTGTTAACATTAATTAATGCACTGTGAACTAACATGAACAAACAATGAACAGCTGTATTTTTCTTAACTAACACTAACAAAGATTAATAAATACGGTAACAAATGTATTTCTCATTGTTAGTTCATGTTAGTTAATACATTAACTAATGTTAACTAATGAACTTTATTGTACAGTGTTACCATCCACGGAATACATAGAATAATCACGGGTGAAACACATCCACATAACCAAGGCGGGTCGAGATGGAGACGGGGGCTCGGCAGGCGGGGTAGATTTTGAGGGAGCGAGGACTAGGCAACGCTGGAGGGAATGGGGTGTCCGACGGAGCAACTTGGATGGAGAGATGAGGCGCAGGAAGACCCTGGTGTAGTAGGGCCGGAGGGAAAGGGAAGCCTGGTGGAGTCCGAGGACTGACGAACCACAGTGGGGCTAAGGGAATGTGGAGCCAAGGAGACGCTGTAGGATCAGAGGGTCGAGGTGGAGTCAAGGGCTCTGAGGATTTACTTGGATCCAGGCGATCTTCATGCCAGGACGGATCTGGTGACCAGAAGCTAGACTGTGCATCCATGCAGCACAGGAGGGTGGAGGGATGAGTAGGAAACTCTGGGCTGGGCAGGACCAACGGGGGATCAGGAAACTCTGGGCTGGGCAGGACCAGCGGGGGATCAGGAAACACTGGGCTTCTGCAGATCCAGCGGGGGATCAGGAAACTCTGAGCTGGGCAGGACCAGCGGGGATCAGGAAACTCTGAGCTGGGCAGGACCAACGGGGGATCAGGAAACTCTGGGCTGGGCAGGACCAGCGGGGGATCAGGAACACTGGGCTTCTGCAGATCCAGCGGGGGATCAGGAAACTCTGAGCTGGGCAGGACCAGCGGGGGATCAGGAAACTCTGGGCTGGGCAGTACCAGTGGGGGATCAGGAAACTCTGGGCTGGGCAGTACCAGTGGGGGATCAGGAAACTCTGAGCTGGGCAGGACTAGCGGGGGATCAGGAAACTCTGAGCTGGGCAGGACCAACGGGGGATCAGGAAACTCTGGGCTGGGCAGGACCAGCGGGGGATCAGGAAACACTGGGCTGGGCAGATCCAGCGGGGGATCAGGAAACTCTGAGCTGGGCAGGACCAACGGGGGATCAGGAAACTCTGGGCTGGGCAGGACCAGCGGGGGATCAGGAAACTCTGGGCTGGGCAGATCCAGCGGGGGATCAGGAAACTCTGAGCTGGGCAGGACCAACGGGGGATCAGGAAACTCTGGGCTGGGCAGGACCAGCGGGGGATCAGGAAACACTGGGCTGGGCAGGACCAACGGGGGATCAGGAAACTCTGGGCTGGGCAGTACCAGTGGGGGATCAGGAAACTCTGAGCTGGGCAGGACCAACGGGGGATCAGGAAACTCTGGGCTGGGCAGTACCAGTGGGGGATCAGGAAACTCTGGGCTGGGCAGGACCAGCGGGGGATCAGGAAACTCTGAGCTGGGCAGGACCAACGGGGGATCAGGAAACTCTGAGCTGGGCAGGACCAGCGGGGGATCAGGAAACTCTGAGCTGGGCAGGACCAACGGGGGATCAGGAAACTCTGGGCTGGGCAGTACCAGTGGGGGATCAGGAAACTCTGAGCTGGGCAGGACCAACGGGGGATCAGGAAACTCTGGGCTGGGCAGGACCAACGGGGGATCAGGAAACTCTGGGCTGGGCAGATCCAGCGGGGGATCAGGAAACTCTGAGCTGGGCAGGACCAACGGGGGATCAGGAAACTCTGGGCTGGGCAGGACCAGCGGGGGATCAGGAAACACTGGGCTGGGCAGGACCAACGGGGGATCAGGAAACTCTGGGCTGGGCAGTACCAGTGGGGGATCAGGAAACTCTGAGCTGGGCAGGACCAACGGGGGATCAGGAAACTCTGGGCTGGGCAGTACCAGTGGGGGATCAGGAAACTCTGGGCTGGGCAGGACCAGCGGGGGATCAGGAAACTCTGAGCTGGGCAGGACCAACGGGGGATCAGGAAACTCTGAGCTGGGCAGGACCAGCGGGGGATCAGGAAACTCTGAGCTGGGCAGGACCAACGGGGGATCAGGAAACTCTGGGCTGGGCAGTACCAGTGGGGGATCAGGAAACTCTGAGCTGGGCAGGACCAACGGGGGATCAGGAAACTCTGGGCTGGGCAGATCCAGCGGGGGATCAGGAAACTCTGGGCTGGGCAGTACCAGTGGGGGATCAGGAAACTCTGAGCTGGGCAGGACTAGCGGGGGATCAGGAAACTCTGGGCTGGGCAGATCCAGCGGGGGATCAGGAAACTCTGAGCTGGGCAGGACCAACGGGGGATCAGGAAACTCTGGGCTGGGCAGATCCAGCGGGGGATCAGGAAACTCTGGGCTGGGCAGTACCAGCGGGGGATCAGGAAACTCTGAGCTGGGCAGGACCAGCGGGGGATCAGGAAACTCTGGGCTGGGCAGATCCAGCGGGGGATCAGGAAACTCTGAGCTGGGCAGGACCAGCGGGGGATCAGGAAACTCTGAGCTGGGCAGGATCAGCGGGGGATCAGGAAACTCTGAGCTGGGCAGATCCAGCGGGGGATCAGGAAACTCTGGGCTGGGCAGTACCAGTGGGGGATCAGGAAACTCTGGGCTAGGCAGGACCAGCGGGGGATCAGGAAACTCTGAGCTGGGCAGGACCAACGGGGATCAGGAAACTCTGGGCAGGACAAGCAGGGGATCAGGAAACTCTGGGCAGGACCAGCAGGGGATCAGGAAACTCTGGGCAGGACCAGCAGGGGATCAGGAAACTCTGGGCAGGACCAGCAGGGGATCAGGAAACTCTGGGCAGGACCAGCAGGGGATCAGGAAACTCTGGGCTGGGCAGGACCAGCTGGGGATGCATGCTCTCGAACTCCAAGAGCAGCCACACGGGAACGGCCGATGTAGCCGACACACACACCGGGTCAGACTCTCTGGAAGGCTCGGGCTTCTGTCTCGCGGTGGGCTCATGCGTAATCTAAAGCATTCCATTCTGACAACCTCGTGTAGTGTGACAACATGCCCCGCTTTAGGGATGCTTTAGGTGTTTAATGAAGCAACAATGGCTTAAATGCTCAATAGTTTTTAAAGCTTTAAACCTTGTGTCTTTACAATACATGATATACTTTAAAAAAAAATTGTAAAATGTGTGACAACTTACCCCGGTCTCCATTATGAAGAAATTAATTCATTTCATTGCCCATTTGTTTTGGTATTAAATGCTGTAATGAAGTTATTTCACTAGTGCATCACTAATGAGTGTAGCGTGATTTCGTTAAATGTGGGGACATCGTCATCGTCGTCATTATCCTCATCATATTATTATTATTATTCGATTTCTCTTTGTTTTTGTGGTAACCTGGCAGCCAAGTGTGATCTCCACCCAAACACTGCATCGGTAACACTGAC
>JARPMJ010009191.1:0-29002 GCA_033366665.1 Phoxinus dragarum | reverse complement strand
ATTCACTTCAGACATGACTGGAATCTGATATCTGTGTTCCTTTTAAAAAAACAGAGCTGTAATAAATGCTGTAAATTCCCATCAGCTACAACTGAGCAAAGTACTTTTAAGGTGTTAATAATGTCTGCAAAGTATGTTTGCAGAACATATAAAAAAAAGACTACTGAAGGATTAAATCTTCCAGGTGATTCGTTCAAACATAATTCCACACAGAACTCAAATCACCAATCCAGAGCCATAAAATCCAGGCCAACAAAACCCCCCCAGTAAGAAATGTATGGCCATGCAAGCTTCAAAGAGATGAGGCCCAACAACGAAGAACGTCGTCAAGTTAGATAGTTTGGGAAAGACTGATTGGTTCAGAGACGGCACGGCTCGGGACCCACCGAGATAACCGTTTAAAACAGACCCCCTTCTTCTAGACCTCGTTCTTCTTGAGGACCTTTGAACCACCTCAGGGTTGAGATCTCTCAAAACCACAGAGACTGAGACTCTATATATAATAATACATAAAATCATCCCAAAACAATTCTTGACAAACTTATAATCAAACATCATCCAACCGCATAATTATATATTGGGTCTACAACCTCTATATGTGTCTATTATGCTTAGATCACATATAAGTCATGTAATTGTTGTAACTATTAGATGTTTGAATGAAAGTGTGTCTTGTTTCCTATCAATACGATCATATAGTTTTAATTCAAAGATTGCTTGATTGAAATCTGTGTAAAATGTTTCGTGTTCTTATAATAGTAATGATGTCTAAACTGTGGCCTCTGTACTCTCTCTGCTCGAGCTGGAGAGTAAAGGGATCACAGATAACGCATGATTTACGATGAGAGGTGAAGAAAATGCCACCTCTCAAATAAAGACAGTGTCTAATTGGTCAGAACTCATCCAGGAGGCTGGACCAACATTTCGAGTTTAAAGTCTTAGGACCCGAACAAAGGGAGGAAGAAGAAGACAGTTTTTTTTTAGAGGAAGAGTAGATTTACACCAGACAGACGAGTAACCATGTGGACGAGCGGACGAAATAACCCAAATCAAGATCAGAAGAACATGGGTTTAAACAGCTTCAGTCAAGCCATCTAACTACTCGTCTCACTTTTCTTTCTTTTCTTTTCTTTTCTTTTCTTAGTTTTTTTATTTTATTTCTGTTGAGAGTCTCGGTTCTAAGTTAAGTTTTGCTGCAAAGTTTCCTTTAAACGATTCGACTGCAAAGCGCACTTACAACTTCAAAGACTTTTCAAACACACCACGTGATTGGCCGCCCAAGACATCTATCCAGGCACGAGGAGACCGCCAACCGGGAAACCCCCGTTTACACCGACAAAAGGAATCCCCAAAGCAACGCAAAGACAAGCAAGTAACCTCCAGACTCTTAACTGAACTGGTGCATTGATATAAATTTAATAACCCGCCTAAGAAACAATAGAAGGGTTAAATTTATTGATGGTTCGTTCAGGTCATGTCTTTAAGCAGAGGGTGGGTAGTAACGAAGTAGCCTACATTTACTTGAGTATTTTTGGGGAAAAAATTTTACTTTTAAGAGTAGATTTAAATGTGGGTACTTTTACTCGAGTACATTTCTAATAAAAAAAACGGTACTTGTAGGCTACTCCGTTACGTTGAGCGACGTTCCTGTCGTTACTTTATTTTAATGCAATAGCCTACGTGTTGTTAAATGCGTAGTTTATTCCAAGCGCGTTGTATCTTTTTTCTGTGCATGAGCGATGCTCAATTCACAAATGAATCACTCTTTTGAGTCGATTCTGTTCAAAGACTTCATCAAACAAGTTGTCAGATCTGTCTAAATCGCGAATCAGTGTGTATGATCTGTTCAGTTTCCTGCACGCACTGAATCGTCTGAAGCGCTTTCAATTCACACTAGACTCGGAGTCGTAACAGGAAGATTTAAGAACATCAAGAGAGTTGGGTGAGGTGGCCGTGGACCTACAGTACAGTCAAGTGAGAGCAAATCTGCAAATGCATCATTTTTGCCAGCGCTGAAGATCTCTATTAGTTGAACATCTTCGTATGCTGAGGACGATATATTCGTTCCACAGGACGATATTCGATTTAAATTCATTCAGGTAATACATTTACAACCAAACAGATTATTACGATATGATAGCACTACTTCAAAGTATGACATTACCCGTTTTTTTTTGGACACATTACTTTATACAATAAACAACCATTGTCCACATATGAAATGAACACCCGCCATCCCGCGGGAATGTGTGTATTGCGCAGTCGCGTGCGAACTCAACTTGAAAACAAATGCCTTTGCCTGCCTTAGACACTGTTGACCAGTTTAAACATGCTTGCAGAAATATACATTTGATTAGCTACATTTTGGAGAACAGACAGAAGAAGATCCGTCGATGTGCGTTAATCGTCGCAGCGCGAGCACATGTGAAGAATTTTAACTCTTTCTTCTCAGTGTCATACATGCCTTTAAATGCAACACTCTGCAGATTCACTTTATTTCGACATTGTCTAATAATCCAACTGTAGTGGTATAAGTTACTATTATACAAACCAAAGGACAGCAATGATTTTCGGGCTACAGATGGCAGAAATAATACTTGTATCTTCTGTTTTTGTGGCAAAGATATAGTCATTTAAATAAAAAATATCTAAATAATATCATGTTTTATATATCATATATATAGGCCTATGATCCGAAGTAACTAACTAGCTACTTGAGTAGCCTAGTTTTCTCATTGGATACTAATTATGATAATAATAGTAATTTAAATAAAAAATATCTAAATAATATCATGTTTTATATATCATATAGGCCTATGATCTGAAGTAACTAGTAACTAGCTACTTGAGTAGTTTTCTCATTGGATACTTTTTTACTCTTACTCAAGTAACTATTAAGAATGATTGTTACTTTTACTTTTACTTTGAGTAAATATTTCTATAAGTACTTTTACTTGAGTACAGTTTTTGGATACTCTACCCAGCTCTGCTTATAAGTGCATATAGAAACTTGGGATTTCATCATCTCATTCTTAAAACTCATTCTTTCCTTACTCTCTTTCTTTCTGCAACTCGTATGAATGTGTCTGTGTGTGTGTGTGATTGTGTTAGATATTAGTTTTATGTGTTAGAATAATCAATAAAGTCTTGCTTGTATTTGAAAGATAATTTTTCTTGTGTCATGTGCTTACAGATTTAATGTCTTAAACTGCTGATCTAAGTTACCTTGCTAATAAATAGTGTTTGCACTATAGTTTGGATATTTATATCCGCTGCAGAGCTGATAGTTACGGACCGTTTAAATGAACGAGTCATTTGCTCGGCCGTATAAATTATTATTTTAAAGATACATTAATTAATAATTCCTTTTGAGCTAAATTAACCTGTCTGTGACCTCTTACGTACTTATTATACATATTACGTAATTATACACTGGTCTTTGACCCTATAAAACCCACTCAGTAACTGATATACTTTGATTTTGGCAGATCAACTCCTCTCACACCAATCATATCATCAGTGAAGCTCCTCCCACACCTATCACATCATCAGTGAAGCTCCTCCCACTGCAATAAATGCTGTAAATTTCCCATCAGCTGCAAATGAAGACGAGCATGAAAGCATCAGGAAGAGCTGAAATCTGCAGAGACTGAGTTTATTAAAGAGGACAGTGAGAACACGAGTGATCCAGAACCCTGCAGAATGAAACACACTGAAGATCCTGAAGAACAAAGAGGTTGGTGTTTATTCTTCATTCATTCATGTTAGGAACATTCAAGCACATTCTCACGTTTAGATAAACAGTTGGGTGAAACACTATGAAATGGGTACATGGAACATTTCAACAAATGTTTAGTAAGGGGGAAACTTTCATATTGATTGTCAATATCCGAGTTAAAAAAATATATAAATATATTATTTTAGCTCTTTCAATATAGTTTACACTTTTTTTATTATTATTATAATTATCATTATATATTTTAAGCAATAAACAGTAAACTTTATCAAGTAAATTAAATTTCCAAAATGGTTAACAGTGTTGTAAGCGTAACTTAAGCAATATCTGATTTAAGTTGTATTTATCATGTTATTATAGAAGTTCTACAGTTCTAGAGATCATTCTTTCCTACAATAACTTTGGTAACAGGGTTGATAAATACAGTCAATGCTACAGATTGTAAGGACATTGTAAGGAAAAATAAAAAAATTAAATCAGTTCATGAAGCTAACAATTTTAGTTTCAAATGTAATCAAAGGAAAATGTTATTAATAATAATAATAATAAGTATGTTTTTGCTGTGTGCAATTTCTGTAATTTTAAAAGCAGACTATAATGCTTTAGTAAGTCAAGTCACCTTAGCGCTTTTTACAATACAGATCGTATCAAAGCAGCTTCACATTGATAACATGAAAATAAAACAACAAAGTTTGTTTTTAGAACAAAATTGCATCATCGTCCACGTCAAGGTAGATCAATAATATTGATGAATATTAAATGTCCCCAACTAAGCAAGCCAACAGAAGGCAAGGGCAACAGCGGCAAGGAACCAAAACTCCATCAGGGACAGAATGGAGAAAAAAACCTTGGGAGAACCCAGGCTCAGTCTGGGGCCAGTTCTCCTCTGGTCAATGAGGTGAACAGTGTATGATTATGATTCAGGAGCATTACAGGTCAGAAGTTCAGAATGAATCAGATTATTTATCCAGTTCCAGCTGGTTGGAGTCGGAGTGGAGAGGAGGAGAGACTAGTTGACACTTCAGGTCAGCGGCGTCGTCGTGTCCTGGCGCTGGTCCTTCATCAGATCTGGATACGGCCTGGTTCCGGTGGACAGCGGTAAACCTCGGGATAGACAGAGAGACTAATATTAGCGTAGACGCCATCCTTCTTATGATGTACCAAGTACTTCAGGATTTACGGGAAGTGTTCCCGGTCCTGGTTGATCTAAACTATGCAGCCTAACGTTGAATTATAGAAGTCTATAATGTGTTATGTGTATGCTAGGCCAAAGAGATGTGTTTTTAGTCTAGATTTGAACTGACAGAGTGTGTGTGCTTCCCGGACAATGTTAGGAAGATTGTTCCAAAGTTTTTGGTGCTAAATAGGAAAAGGATCTACCGCCAAAAACCAGTCGATTTTGATATTGTAGGTATTATCAACTGAACGAAATTGTGAGATCGCAATAGACGTGAAGGACTATAATGCATTAAGAGCCTGTTCAAGTACTGCGGAGCTAAACCATTTAGTGCTTTGTAAGTAATCAGCAATATTTTAAAATGTATACGATGTTTAATAGGCAGCCAATGCAGTGTTGACAGTACGGGGCTAATATGGTCATACTTCCTGGTTCTGGTAAAAACTCGAGCTGCTGCGTTTTGAACCAGTTGTAGTTTATTAAGTGTGTTGAGCAACCACCCAGTAGAGCATTACAATATTTTAATATTGACGTAATTTAGATATATTCTTAAGATGGAAAAATGCGGTTTTACAGATACTAGACACGTGACTTTCAAATGAAAGATTGGTATCAAAGAGCACACCCAAGTTTCTAACCGACGACAAAGACTTAACAGAGCAGCCATCAATTGTTAGACAGTACTCTAGGTTATTGCATGTGGAAGTTTTTTTGTCCAATAATTAGAATCTCTGTTTTTTTCAGAATTAAGTAGTAGGAAATTACTAGTCATCCAGTTTTTTTTATATATCTGCTAGTTCATTTTGTGAACTTGTAAGTTTCTTCAGGGCGTGAAGAAATATAGACCGGAGTATCATCAGCATAACAGTGAGAACGAATGCCATGCTTCTTAATGATATCTCCTAATGGTAGCATGTACAGAGTAAACCGCAATGGTCCTAGTATTGAGCCTTGTGGTACACCATACTGAACTTTTGATCGATAAGACATCTCTTAATTTACTGCTACAAACTTATTACGGTCAGATAAGTATGATTTAAACCATGCTAGTGCAATTCCACTAATGACAACATAATTTTCAAGTCTATTTAAAAGGATGTTGTGGTTGATAGTGTCAAATGCAGCACTAAGATCAAGTAACACTAATAGAGAGGTACAACTACAATCGGATGATAAGAGCAAATCATTTGTGACTCTAATGAGAGCTGTCTCGGTACTATGGTACGGTCTAAATCCTGATTTTTTTTTTTTTTTTTTTTTTCAGTTTTTTTTTTTTTTTTTGGTCTATTTAAATTCTATTTACAAACTCACCACACACAATAATGGTCAATAACTTTAATTTTTTGAAAGCTAATCTTTTTCTGAAAAAGAGGACACCTTGCACATGAATGCAAATGCAAAGCTAAACAGTGGTAATTCACAGTGCTTTACATAGAAGAAATTAAAATAATCAAAAGAAATAAGAATAATTAAAACCCTATCTGAGATGGAAGTGATTGAGCAGGTTTGCGGTGCCACTGGACCTACAATCCAGGGACGTCCTCTGCTGGGGTGGTGTACCACACCAGTATTGCCCAATGGGGCCCCCACAGAGCACGTTTCACTTTTGCTGTTTTAAACAAACAGCGAACCTCTATACTCTCCGTAGTATAGATAATCTTCACTCGCCTCGTCGGAGTGAAGCTCTCCTGTTCCCCTTCAAAATCTCTTCCAATCAGACAGCCCTAAAAAAAATAATAAAATCACATCATAAAATAAAAAAAGTATATTTTTTTCCTACTATGGAAGTCAATGGGAACCAGAAACTGTCTGGTTACTGACATTCTTCTAAATATCTTCCTTTGTGTTCAGCAGAGGAAAGAAATTCATACAGGTTTGAAACAACTTAAGGGATTAGTTCACTTTTAAAATGAAAATTCTGTCATCATATACTCCCCTTTAATAACAATCGATGAAATGTTTAGACCCTTACTGATAAGTAAATCTAGAGTGCAGTGTTAATTTTGACAAGAAATGTTAATTTAGTTTTAGTCTTAGTCTTTTGACTGTAATTCTTTTTAGCTTTAGTCAAGTTTTAGTCATCTGATTTGTTGTCGACTAAAATTGCTTGGTATTAATAAATAACAGTATTAATCAATAACAGATTTACTAGACATTTTTTTTACCGCTGGTATAGGAAACAAACTTAACCAAAATATATAAAACACAAATGTAACTTTATTTCAACACAACTGTGTCTTTATTTCAATTCAAAAGCTTTTATGCAGCAACAAACACTGTCATGGACATGGTAATGTAAACAATAACTAGCTGCCAATTCACCATCAATAAAATAAAAATAAAGTTAGGTCCAGGACCTTAAAGCTTACAGCTGAGCTGAACAATAAGTGCAAACATCTTTAATTTGAATCTAAAGTGCACTGAACAACATTTTTTTTCTTCCTACCACAATGCTGACAATTCAACCACAGAATACTAACACTTATTTACCTCTATTCATTTTCAAGAAAGCACTTCGTGCTAAAGTGACTTTTGCTCTGTTACGCTTTCCCCTGGTTAGGTCACCTGTGACACTGAAAACTCTTTCTGCAAAAGCTTGCGAAGCTGGCATTGCTAACAGATCTAATGCTAATGGTTTCAAGCTGTGATAAAATGTGTCACATTTTCCAAGCCAAAACTGGACTCCTGAATCACAAGTAATTGGCTGTGAGAGCTCCTCCTTGTACTTGCTTAGTTGCTGCCTGATGCTACATGTGGATGACTTTGGTTTAGGCTTTGCACGGCATTTGGACAGAAATCTGAAGACTGGCTTCCTTGAGGAGGAGGATGGTGGTCCAGGGTCAGGCTCTAGTCCATTCAGTTCCTCCACATCATCATCAGGGTGAGTCTCTTGACTCTGAGTGCACTGGACCACATACCCCTCTGCCTGCTTAAAAAGTTCCTGAACACTGTCATCAGCCACATCAAGGAGAGTATCACACACAGTAGGGTTGAGAAAGAAAGCAGCTGCAACAAGTGGAGAGAACTTTTCATCTGATGGATCCAATACCCAGGCAAAGGCGCTGGTTCAAATTGACTTTCATTTTTCGTGCTAGAGTGGCAAAATCCCGATGATTTGTGTTTTCTTCAAAATCAGTAAGGTGGCTATGCAAATCTAAGAGGGCAGAGACGATCAGTGACATAGACATCGTGTCACTCTGAAGAGTCTGTGTGTGTTCGGCAAAAGGCAACATGAGTTCATGCAATGAGCTGAGCTTCTGCCACTCACTAGAGAGTAAGTTGTCCCACCCCATCTCATTCGCTATTTCGCAAAGAGGATCTTTAACTTTGAGGAGTCGTGCAATCATGTAATATGTACTTGACCAGCGCGTGGGACAGTCATTCACAACAATTAGGCCACACTTATCCAAAATCTTCTGTGTTGCAACAGATGACTTGCGAAAGAGCTTCACAATTGATCGTGCTTTGTCAAGGATTCGCTTCACACTTGCCTCCTTGTTTAGCATGTGGACCACAAGCTGCAGTGTGTGAACCACACATGGCATCCATTCCATACCCATCTCCATGTTTTGATAGCTACCAAAAAGAAAGTAAATACATATCAGGTAAATGAGGTAATACATTAACTATGAATAATAGTTAAAATTATGAATAAAAGTGGCTTACCGATGGTCTTCAATCTCCTCCTCTGAATCACTTTCACCTCGGAGGGACTCCTCTTCATCTGAGCTAGCCTCTTCTTCTTCTTGAGTACTGTTTAAATGCTGCTACCATTGTCCGTTATTACAGTCACAATTTTGTCATTTGAAATGCCCCATTCCTGCATGCACTTATCCACGCAGGCCTTAATGGACTGGGCAGTGTGTGGATGGGCGACTTGTTCAAGAGTGAGCAGGATGTGTTCTGGATTGTTTTTATCAACACAAAAAAGCAACAACTTATGCCAAAGAATGATGCAGTCAGTCTCTTTTTAGTCCATAGGTCAATTCCAATTGACACTTTACGAGCACCACACAGTCGTTTCTTAAACTTTGTAATTTCTTCCTCAGTGTTTTTCAATCAGATTGCTTATCTTTGTTTTCTTTGGCACTGTCAGCTTCTTATCAAATGTTTCTATCATGAGAATAAAGTCCTTATCTTCTACTGTAGTGAGTGGTAACCCTGAACGTCCAATCCATTTTGCTATAGCCTCCTCTTTTACTTGCTGTTCTATGGCATTGCTTTTGTACTTTGTAGTACCTAACAGTGCTTCTGCAATGTTTTGATTGGATAGTTTTGCCTTTTTTGTGCTTGGTTCACCGCCTTCATCAGGAGACTTCTGTAGCTGTGACATAAAAAAGGAAAATCGTTTATATTAGGCTATTTATTCATTGCAATCACATTATTTGCACAAGCAGTAAATATGAAAGCACTAAACACAAATAAAAGAGTGAAAAAAGTAAATATTTAATAAGTTGGAAGCTAGGTGGATAAAACAAGTAACAAGATTGTATAAGGTATTCCTTTGTCTAGCAATATTGTATGTTTTAAATACCACAATATTGCTAGATTAGTATGTATAATGATAGGATGTGAACAGTCACGTTTCACATGACTAATCTAGAAATATTTGTGATTGTCAACAAGTAGAACATTATGAAATATACTAAACATTAGTATTAATCAAATGTATAGCATACTTTTACGTATTCATATGGTGCTCTCATCTAACTTGAAGAAGGGGCTATTTTACATTACTTTTCAGTTCGTAATATTTAATGCTACAACTAAGCACTGCAGTCTTCCAATTTTGTTTAGCTCAATAAACAAAAGAACATCGTTGTGAATTTACCTTTGAGAAAATGTCCGGGTGGCTCGTCTGTAAATGTCTTTTCAAATTGGTTGTGTTCTTGCCACGAATGACCGCTCCGCATGCTTTACACTTTGTTTTGTTTTGTTCGTTGTCAAACATGAAGTGTGCCCACAAGTCTCCCCTTCTTTTTCTCCCGGCTGTGGACATTTTGTCGCTCTTTTATACATCGTCTCTTCGAATTCCGTCTTCCCGGGAGCTCGGTCATAGACTGAATACATTCGCTTCACGTCTCAATATGACAGGCTCTGATTGGTTCTCTTTTCATGCAGTCTCGCCTGTTCCGTTTTGCCGATTGGTTATTTTATTCATTCCTCGCATCTCTCCCGTCTGCTGATTGGATTTTCGTCTCGTCCTTTATTCGTTGACGATAATGTCAATCAATTTAGTCATAGTTTTAGTCTCCATCAGTAACTTCTTTTTTAGTTTTCGTTTCGTTTTCTTCCGCAAAAATATATTCGTGACGAAAATAATGACGAAAATATTTAGTCAATGAAATTAACATCGCTAGAGTGTGTCCATGATTGTGTGTCGGTCCATGTACATGCTGAGTCAGATCAAAAGTTTTAAAAACAGTTTTGATTTCGTTTGCCATATTGTTTTCTGCATTATCTATGTGAATGTTGAATCTCCAGTAATAGCAAAACAGTCAAACTCTGAGGAAATGGTTGATAGCAGTTCTGTAAAGTCCTCAGCAAAGGCTGAAGAGTATTTTGGAGACCTGTAAACAATGATTAGTAAAATGCGTGGAGCACCTTTTAACACAATACCCAGATATTCGAAAGACTGGTAATTAATGTGCAATATGTGATACTCGTGACAATCTGATGTCTCGAGTGCCTTTGGGTCTCGCTCCCTGATTGTGCCATCGACTTGTAAGTCGATCCGCTTGTTTTCCAAGCGTTTGAGCACTGTGCTGATTTGCTGAAGTTGAAATTAGTTGATAAAAGAAGATGAAAATATAAAAATATAAAAGCGATAGAGCAAAGCGCGGAGCAGTAAGCAAGAGCGTCCGAACAGTAGCTGAGCAGGAAGTGAGACATTCACTTCCTAGACAACTTAGTAATTCTGAAAAAAACTAACTAGACAACTTAGTAATTCTGAAAATAATACTATAAAATACAGCAACACCTCCCCCTTTGCCTTTCAGACGAGGTTCATGTTTATAACCGTAATCTTGTGGGGTTGACTCGTTTAAAGTAATGTAATTGTTTGGTTTTAGCCAGGTTTCTGTCAAACACAGCACATCTAGGTTATAGTCTGTAATCATATCATTAACAATAAGTGCATTTGAAGTAAGGGATCGAATACTCAGCAACCCAAGCTTTATAATTTGTTCATTTGTATTATATCTGTTTTTTATTTGTTGAACATAAATGTTTACCCTTAGATAGGTTTGGATTTTTTTTTTTTTTTTTTGTATTTCCTAATTCGGGGAGCAGACACAGTCTCTATATGATGATATCTAGGTGAAAGAGTCTCTATGCGATGGGATTTATCTGACCTGGGTGACGTGAGGCCGCTAGCAGACGGTCGGTTTAGCCAGTCTGTCTGCTTCCTGACCTGAGCCCCAGATTGTCATGTTTGAGCTCTAAGACTATGTGCCAAATTACTAGAGAGAAGAGCAGCACCATCACATAGACCATCTATTTTCAACTGGTCAGGTTTGCCCCAAAAACTTTTCCAATGGTCTATGAATCCTATATTATTTTGCGGACACCACTTAGACAGCCAGCCAGACAATTCTGTGGCGTTCCGTTTTATACAGTAAGTTCCATTAGTGACAGGATTCCGTGATTCCATCCTGTTTTCTGCATCTCGGGAATCAAATGCTCTACATGGTATTTGCAGTATTAAAGAGAGTTAGTTTTGTGAGTTATTTATTGTTGTAATAAAGTTGTTACTATTAGTGTAAGAAGAGTATGTGTTTGATTCGCTCTCTACACACTCTACATAGCGCTCTTCATGGCCATTGAATAGATACAGAAGCTGTTTGAGCAACGCACCGGTGTGAGTTTATGAAAAATACATATCGTCTCGAGATTGAAACCGGTTTACCGCCCAGTATTAGTCATAACCTCCAACTAATAATCAGACTTATGAGTTTGTGAGATCAGCATTTTTGGCCGGAGTGAAACTCTAAGTAACACTGGAATCCAAATGAACCCGTAAAATATAATGCAAAGAGTTTAATAGAATAATCAAATGTAAATTTAAATTAATAGATAAATGACCAATAATTAATTAGCTTTTCAACTTGAAATTGAACTGGAACGCTGCAAAACTTGTGTTTTAATTGGAATGAAAAGTCTAATGTGACCAGACTGTAATAATGAAAGTTAAGTAAAATAAATTAAATATCAATCTAAACATTGGTATCAACATTGTCACTATTGTATAATTTTAATGCTAATATTACATTAGATAATTGTGTCATTGATCAAATTTATTTTAATTGTTCTTGCTACAGAAACATGGGATTTGTGTCTATAATGTTAAAAAAAAAATTATTAGATCAATGTACCTCATTTATATATAGTACTTTTTAATACATCAGAACACTTTTTATATAATTTCACTTCATATTTCTCTCTTTGAATTATTTTTGTTGTATTTCAATTGAAATACATTTATTTTTCTTTCATGTCAGACCTGATGGAGGAGAGCGAGGAGAGTGAAGAACTGAGTGAAGTGGAGGAGGAACATCATGTCAAACCTGGAGAAAAACCTTTGAGTCGCTCAAAGACTAAAAATATTTTTTTAAGAAAACAAGAGCCAAGAAATCTACAACCTGCACTCAGTGTGGAAAGAGTATCGAAACCAAACATCTTAATGCGCACATGAGAGTTCATACTGGAGAGAAGCCGCACACGTGTGATCAGTGTGGAAACAGTTTCACACGGAAACAAAGTCTTGAAGTACACATGAGGATCCACACTGGAGAAAAGCCGTATGCATGTGATCAGTGTGAAAAGAGTTACTCAGAAAAACGAAGTCTTGACCTTCACATGAGGATCCACACTGGAGAGAAACCATTCAAGTGTGAACAGTGTGGGACGAGCTTTACACAAAAACGTCAACTTAATGTTCACATGAGGATCCACACTGGAGAAAAGCCGTATGCATGTGATCAGTGTGAAAAGAGTTACTCAGAAAAGCGAAGTCTTGACCTTCACACGCAAATTCACACTGGAGAGAAACCATTCACGTGTGATCAGTGCGGGAAGAGCTTTACACAAAAACCTCACCTTAAGAGACACATTAGGATCCACACTGGAGAAAAGCCGTATGCATGTGATCAGTGTGGAAAAAGTTTTGCAGAATCATCAAACCTTAATGTTCACATGAGGATCCACACCGGAGAGAAACCATTCACATGTGATCAGTGCGGGGAAAACATTTATTGGGGCATCAGACCTGAAGACACACCTGACAGTTCATTCGAAGGAGAAACCATATTCATGCTCTGATTGTGGAAAGAGTTTTTTTTATCTAAAAAATTTGAAAGAACATCAGAAAACTCACACTGGTGTGAGAGAGTACATGTGCTTTGAGTGTGAGAAGACTTTTATTTCACTGAGCGTTTTAAAACTGCACCAGAGAATTCACACTGGAGAAAAACCTTACATGTGTTCACACTGTGACAAGAGATTCAGTCAGGCATCGCATCTGAAAACACATGAGAGGATCCACACTGGAGAAAAACCTTACAAGTGTTCACACTGTGACATGAGATTCAGTCAGTTAATAAATCTGAAAACACATGAGAGGATCCACAGCAGAGAGAAGCTGCACACGTGTGATCAGTGCGGGAAGAGCTTCTCTTTTAAAATTCACCTTAAGCTCCACATGAAGATCCATACAGTGGAGAAACCACATCACCAGAGTCTGAGATCACGGTAAGTAGTTCATCTTTATGTGCTGAGCATTAAATTCTCTTCTGTGTAAGTTTGTTTCATAACAGCCATGATGAGCAACAGGGCATCTTGGTGGTTACTTGCTATCTGCTTTATTTTTTCCACATTATTATGGGATATTGAGTTGTAATTATGAGAAAATAGAATTTTTTTATGAGATGTGAAGTCTAGAGATGCTCCGATCAGCATTTGTGGGGCCTATTACCGATCACCAAAATCATGATCTGCCAATTGCCGATCACAGAAGGGCAGGGGAATGGAAATCTTTTATCTATAATCTAGCAGAGTTTGCACCATTTGTAGAAATGAAACGAACTATGAGCTGGCAAGAACGATTTCTTTCTGGAACAACCAATTAGGCCCTATGCAAAACACCCCAAAACCAGTATGTTGTTTATCAGATAGAAATTCATGAAAGACCTTTTGTAAGTCAAATTTAAGACCGTTTTAAGACCATAAAGATTGAAATTTAAGACCTACACGACGCATTAACCAGCAAATAACAAATAAAATTAGCATCAATATGCACTTTTTGTTTACATAAGCATTAAAATAATAACATAAATTATGGCTAGATTTTAAAAGTGTCTTGCAACATGTTATCTACTAACATGTACAAGTGCAAATAAAGTTTTGATTAAGGTTTTATAAAAAGATAAACGTCACATATTTCAGCTTTAAAACATTTTTTTTTATAAAACGGAGTCAAAAAAAGATAAGTTACTGACATTTACAATGCACATTAGCTTATCTTTTATTTTTAATAGTAAAATTTGGCCCGATCTTCTCGTGGCGTCTGTCGTTGCTATGCAACCATGCACTGCGCTCTCTACAACGACAAAGAAGTTTTAGTAACTTTTGCGGAATTCTGAAGTTGAGATTTTTTTTTTTTATCTCGCTGCGCCTGGGAAAAACGTCTGCATCGCTTCTATAAAGAGTGCGCTTGCCGCACGCCTACATTTGAAATAACAAACTTGAGCGCGCAAAAGATGCGATATGTGAATGGCCCCTGGGCGAGCTCCCTCCAGTCAGGCCACGAGCTACTGGCAGCTCACGAGCGCCGTGTTGGAGACCCCTGCTCTCTAGAGCTCCGCTTTGTATGCTACGACTACTTTTTTGCTACTTTGTAATGACTTTCTGCAGCCAGCGTTTCTGGAAATGAACATGGGTAAACCCTTTTTTAGACCTGACTTAATGAAATTTAAAGGGGTGGTTCAGGAATTTGGACATTGGACCTCATTTTCAAGTTAGCCTGGTTGTTATTCATCAGTGGAGACTGTTTTCAAAAAATGTCATCCAGTCCTTACAATTGCATAGTTCTCCGGTGCTAGGCTAGCGCGAGTCAACAGTATATCTGCTAGCCTGCCATTAAAAACAGTTTTACCCACTCCACAGTACACCAAAAGCAAATAAATTATAACGCCAGACTATCGATGTAAATGTCTATTGAGAGAATAATGTTAGAAATCAAAGTACTCTTGCATCTCAATGATCGCATTACAATTACAGGAACTAGTTTCTCAGCAGCGGCAGAATTTAACTTTGCTCCGGTTATTAGTACTGCGCCGAAAAGTAAACACAGAACAGAAGCGCACTACAGTCGATACGATATTGAAAAACATTTGATTGTAAACTAAGGAATTCTCTACGGCATCTCTAGAATCCAAGCTGCTGTCTCTACAGACATTATTTCTCTTTCTGCCCTTTTAGCATCCATCTCGATTAGTTCTTCGTCTGTGTATTCCGGCTCATACATGTACGGTTCGTTGAATAAAACACATTCCTCGTCTTCATCGTCTCCAAAGTCTGAAACATTGGCATGGCTTTCAAACGTGGCCATAGTCCTATGTTGATTTCTTTGTGGAATATACTCTTGCTTCTGTAGTGAAGAGTGTCAGCGGCAGGTAAATACACTTGCGTGATCGTCATGTGTTCCAGCTCTCTCGGTTGCCTAGGTAACTTAATGTGGCGTTACCTCAAATTGGAGAGAACAATTTAGGTATCATAATTTAATCCGACTATGCCACCCTGGTGGGGCGCCAGGGAAATAACTCCCAAGAGAAGCACACAGGTAAGTGTTACCCTTTGGACAGACAGAGGACTGAAGACATAAGGGGCGGTACAAAAATACTTTATTATAAAATACTCAACATTAATAAGATTCTTAATTCTCACAGCACAACAAACTCCCTCCGAGCCCTGCTTGGCGGGAACAGGGCAGGCCGGCTGATGTTCCTAAGATGGCCCAACCCCACCTACAGTCCAGTACACCCCATTTAAACCAGCACCCCCACACCATAAGGGCGTCCTGCCACCACACCGGGACGCACACACAGCACACGGTGTATCACACCACTCGAATAAGGCAGCTAGCCTCCCCCGTTCCACGCCAAACTCCTACTGGCTCCTGGAGAGAGAGGGAGAGAATAAAGGGACCCGTAGTAACAAGTTTGTTTACTGGCCGCATCTGCCAACGCGTTCTCACTGCTAAACATGAATAATGATTACCCCAAACACCAGCGATAGAGCTTCAGAAGTAAAATACACGTATCTGAAACGTACTCCGCCAGAAACGTGTCAAAATGCCATTGCCACCAGCCCGCTATAAATAACCTATAAATGACACACGTTACTAACGTAATCCGCACACTTACACCTCTATTATGAGAGTATCAACATACCTTAAATGGGACCGAGAACCAAAACCAAAAACGACCGGAATAGGAAGCACCCCGAAGAGGAAGCACCCAGACCTACGAGGACCCGTACACCCGTCAAAATAAGGGTCCTTAAATATTACGACTGCTTCCACCTTATTGGCGTGTCCAAGCCCCACTTAACGAGGACCAGTAGGCTGGCAAGATCACTTATCCTGCCACATTAATATCACTCTGCCGCTGCTGTAGACTGTGCTAATAAATACAGGGAACAAAGTATAACTCTTGCAATGCGATGAAAGGGTAGTTTGATTTCTAACATTATTCTCTCAACAGACATTTACATCGACAGTCTGGCATTATAATTGAATGGATTTGGGTGTACTGTGGAGTGGGTAAAACTGTTTTTAATGGCAGGCTAGCAAATACCGTTGGCTTGCGCTAGCCTAGCACCGCCGAACTATGCAACTGGAAGGACTGGATGACATTTTTTGAAAACTGTCTCCACTGATGAATAACAACCAGGCTAACTTGAAAATGAGGTCCGATGTCAAAAATCCTGAACCACCCATTTTAGACCTCGGATGAAAATCCGTTCGAAGATGCCTAATCATGTTAGTGATGTTAAAATGCCGTTGGTGGCTTACACCTCGAGGGATTTCAGCACGACATGCATTGCAAATGGCTAATTTTTGTCAGACACTTTGAAAAACTTATGTTGCCACTGACAAGCTCCGGTCTGCTGTTGTGTGCCTGTGCGCCACGCATGCAGGTGGAAAAAAGTCAAAAAAGTCGAGTAATTTGTCACGTGATCGGCTTTTTCATCTGTGCTTTTGGGGTTCGCAGATCATGAATGAATAGTTTTTATTATTGTGTCTTGCATACTACTGTATTCCCAGCCCTAATAAATAAGTGGTTTAGCCTACTGTTAGGTCTCTTTCACAAAAGAGAGAGGACACACTGAATTATTCAGTCGCGTCTGTTTCTGTTTATTTGGTAGTTACAGGACATATTTACATCACATTTAGAAAGAATGATAATTTCTACAAATATATATACCTCCCAAAATACGACTAGCACTCTCTCCCAGTAGGATACAGTTATATTATCAGTCAGAGAAACAGAGGAAGCTCCCGAAAAAAAAAAGTTGCTTTACTTTACGATAGTCCGGTATAAAGAGACGTATTGGCTTCTGACAGATAAAATAAAACATAATTGTGATAGCCTTTATGATTTGTCTGATTTCTTCAAGCGTTCATATTTACCATGTTTACTATGGTAATGGTTAGCGTACAGTCTTTTGCATCTCGTATAAATATTTCTACCTTATACGGTGATCAGAATCCACATCGGATCACGAACGCATTCAAACATGAAGTGAGTTTTGAGGTAAATTATTTTAAAAGTCTTTAATGCTGACAGAATCATCTGGTGCTGCCGTCTCCAGAGTGAGGTAAACTCCTCCTTTGTTCGTAACTTTGCTTCTACTTTGTTATAATACCACTAACAGTTGACCATGGAATATTTAGTAGTGAGAAAAATTTCACGAATGTACTTATTGCACATGTGGCAACTTATCACGGTACCACTCTTGAATTCATGAGCTCCTGAGAGCGACCCATTCTTTCAACAAATGTTTATAGAAGCAGTCTTTATTTCTAGGTGCTTGATTTTTATACAACTGTGGCCATGGAAGTGATTGGAACACCTGAATTGGAGAGGTGTCCCAATACTTTTGTCAATATAGTGTATGTGATTAGTACTTATTGTAGAATCTGAAATATTTGTTGTTCATCTCAAAACATGCCTATTAGAAATTAAACTTGTTTGTTTTTGGCAGAACTACCAGAAAGCATCTGGAAGGAGAGGACCGAGAGAGCGCCAGTGATCCAGAATCTGCAGAATGAAACATCATGATACTGAAGAACAAAGAGGTTGGAGTTTATTATTCATTCAGTAATTCATCATGATGAAGAACATGCTGAATCAAACTAGTGATTTATAACACAAATCATCTTCATGACATAAAAATAGATCATAATCGTGCACAGCAGTTGTTGACCAGATTTGATGGGATTAAAATGACTATTGAACTCATCAGTGATCTTGACTTTGAGCTTCACTTTTCATTTCACATTTGTCTCTCCTTTGAAATCTCACTTGATTTAATGTTTCTTTTAGATCTGATGGCCGTGAACAAGGAAAAGAAAAACAGAAGTAAAAAATTCTGTCTCCTGCCCTCAGTGTAAAAAACGCTTCACCTGTAAATCAAGTCTGGAGATTCACATGAGAGTTCACACTGGGAAGAAGCGGCTCAGGCTTTCTCTCTGAAATCACATCTTCTCATTCTGAAGAAAGACCATTTAACTGTGATCAGTGCGGTAAACAGATTCATTGGGCATCAGTCCTGAAGAAACACCTGAAGATTCACACAAAGGAGAAGATTCATTAATAATATTACAGCAGAAAAGACACGGCGGTGTGTGTTTCAGTGCAGGAAGTCCTTACAGAAGATGAACTGAAAGAGTGCCAGAAAATTCACACTGGAGAAGAAGCCATAACACTTTTAAGAGAGACATGAATCTGATATAAGGTTTTAATCTTATTACTATTTTTTTCATTGTTTTTTCATTCATCTAGTTTCTCTTCCACTTCTCTTCCATGCAAACACAAGATATACTTGCATGTATCTTTATTCTCTTCTTCTCTTGAGATGCTTTGGCTCTTATAAGTCAGTAAAGAGAGAGATATGTCTCATTCTCCTTCACTTTTACTTAATGTTTGTATTTTGCTTCATGAAATGATTAATTAAACTCGTTACTCATTTTATCAACAGCGTATTGTTCACATTTATTATTTACAAGTCAGAACAATTACTATGAACTTTAAACAACACAGTTTTTACTAAATAAACTGAAATTATTACTGTCTCAGCTTTACACAACCAATAGAAAGAGAGCAGCTTGTATAAAGAGAGGCGGTGTGTAGTCCTTGTTATTTTGTGTGATTATGTTGGTTTATAGATGTTTTGTCTTGGTGAATAATGATGGCTCGATCATGAACGCGTTCATTTTGTGTTTCAGCGCAACTGAACCTTTTAAACAAACCTTTTTCCATTCTCTGACTTTCAGTCTCATACATATTAGAAGACATATTTATCTTTGTATTATAGTTATAATTGTTCCTCCTTGTTGCCATTTTGCAGCCCTTTACAGCTGGATCTGAACACTCTTCTGGCCTCGGGCCAAACTTTTCAACTCTGATTATCTTTTACAAAGAATTCCTGGCTTTGTCCTAACAGAAGTAAGCGGCTACACTGGATTTCCTTCATGTTCGGCAGCAGCGTTTACTAATAGCGAAACTGTTTTATCTTCACCTCAATAGTGAGAAACGTCATTAGAACCTTTTAAGGTTCTATATAGAACCTTTTCTTCTAAGAGTGTGAAATACGGATGTGCCGTCAGATTACATAATAATTTAGTAGCCTATCCTTGCCTTGTTTTTGAATAATTAAATCAAATAGTGTAAAATACATTTCAGAGAAAGTTTTTCTCAATCTTTTCCACTGACCAAATAGTCTTTTTAATTGATTTATATTTTTAATGGAAACATAGATAAACCTTTGTTGTGCATTATATTTGCACAATCTGCTATTATCATGATAAGCAATTATCTCTGTAGTTAAAACATTAAAACACAACATGCCAAAGGAAAAGTGTTCAAAAGCATTGCATCCACAACAAATATTTATAGGCTATTTATATATATAGGCTAAATATATATTAACTTTTCAGTAAATTTCATGTAGGCTAGTTTAAAGTCCCTGTAAAGTCAAAATTAAGTATGTGTTCTGAGTTTGTCATATCATAGAAAAATTTGTTATTAGCCACCCAGCCAAATTTAAATGATAAAAAAAGCCGGCAAGTACATAAAATAAGCTATCAAAATCTTGAAAAAATGAGCAGTGGTCTCTGCTCTCAAACGCTGGCTGCGCTGAAACCTGTCTGACTGACATCCAACTTCTCGAGTGACTTTATGCACGAACGACTTTGTCTCTTTTGTGGTCGGAAGGGACTGCTTTGTGAACAGATAATAGTTTAAATTACTTGGCTAAGGAATCATATTGATCATAAATAAACAAAAAAATCACGTTAGAGTGTTGCAGAATTTAGTAGCCTACTTACTGTGGACTACCTACTATAATTATAACATAAGCACACAAGGCAGCCTACCCTCATAGTCGGTTCGGCCACATTCAACAGTAACAGCGGATTATCAGAGCATCCCAGTTGTCTCCGACGAAAGTTTATAAAACTATCCCGTGTAAAATGATCACTACAGAGGTGGGTTTTGGTGGTGATCCTCAGCTCTCCATCAAGGTGGCTCTTCACAAAATTAATCCACCTCTTCTTGATGTGATCGTTTTTAGGAAATTTAAATAAAGACACCGATCTGTTTCGTACATGATCGCATCCAGGTAGTACGCATTTCCGTGACGAAGGCATAGCTAACTAGCAAACTGTAGGCTGTAGTAATAATAGTACTGACAGTAAACTCGTGATTGAGCGCCAAACTGATGGGAATGTGCTCTGTTTATATTGTTAGAGAGCGGCCAGGCTCAGGGGCTCCAGTGCGTCATCAAGTAGGGGCGTGTCCAGGAGCTCAGGGGCTCCAGTGCGTCATCAAGTAGGGGGCGTGTCCAGGAGCTCAGGGGCTCCAGTGCGTCATCAAGTAGGGGCGTGTCCAGGAGCTCAGGGGCTCCAGTGCGTCATCAAGTAGGGGCGTGTCCAGGAGCTCAGGGGCTCCAGTGCGTCATCAAGTAGGGGCGTGTCCAGGAGCTCAGGGGCTCCAGAGCGTCATCAAGTAGGGGCGTGTCCAGGAGCTCAGGGGCTCCAGAGCGTCATCAAGTAGGGGCGTGTCCAGGAGCTCAGGGGCTACACTGCGTCATCAAGTAGGGGCGTGTCCAGGAGCTCAGGGGCTCCAGAGCGTCATCAAGTAGGGGCGTGTCCAGGAGCTCAGGGGCTCCAGTGCGTCATCAAGTAGGGGCGTGTCCAGTAGCTCAGGGGCTCCAGTGCGTCATCGAGCCCCCGTTTTAGCCCCGCCCAAAAAATCCGGAAAATAGCAATGGTGAAAAACTGTTTAACGGTCTAACTCCACAATTCAGTACTTCGCAGTTCACAGTCTTTGTAATATGTTTTAGCAATACATTTCTAACATTTATAATGTGTTTAGAATTTTTTTTTAGAATTGCCTTTACAGGGACTTTAAGTGTTTAACTCCATTAATGAGAATGGCAAATTTAATCTAAATGTTTATATCGGAAGTAAAACATATTTTAAATCATTATTTTATTTAAACTATAATTGTGAACATGCACTGTAGCCTATTATGATTAGGACTCATAATGAAGATTTACAGTTTTACTTCATCTGCCGGTTAGATATGCGTCAGTTTCACTAAACGGCCCAACGCGCTCGCTGGCGCGGACATTTAAGATGTGGATATTTGCTTCAAGTGATAGGCTTGGTGAGTGAAATTATATTTGAATTATCTTTATGAATATGTATAATTTAATTTCGATTTTCTGTCTAAAAAAGTCACCAAAAAGACATTTAACTCCAGCTCACCATCGGTGTCGCCAAACTGCTCCGTCTCCAAAACGTTCGTACGCATGGGTCAGAGTTTGCGTGCAGGTGCGCACATTTTCCCGTCAAGTTTGTTTTTATAAATCACAACTTATGCGTAGGAAGTGGCGTACTCCTCTTTCAGGGCCTGTTTTGTGCGTACGCACCGGTTATAAATTAGGCCCCTGGTGTTTTCCGCTAGAGGATTTTGCAGCTAGAAAAATCGAATGTTTTCCGCTAGAGGACAGTAAAACTACATGAAATACATGAAAAACTGTGTATTAACAAACAATGAACACCAACTGTATTTGTCTTACACTGTAAAACCTAACAGTAATATGTACTAAATAAAATTGATTTCACTGCACCTAAATATTACAGAAACTTGAATGACTGACACAGAACTCAAACTGAATGAGTTATATAACATTTCTAGATCCCAAAATAATACTTGTATAATTAGTGATTAATTAAGTGATGATTGAGCATTAGTGATCTATCTATTAGTGATTAGTGACCTGCTGTTAACAAGCAGAATTACTGAAGGAAAGATAAACACAAGAACTACAACAGACTTCAGCCACAGCTTTAGAGGAAATCAACTGGAGAAATAAAGATGATAAATCTGAATATCTCAGCAGAGGATTAACTAAAAAAAACAGCATTACCAGCTTTACCTATTATTATCCAGTCTGACTTTATTACTACTTCCTATTTATTTAATAAGAAGTTCTTATTAGAATGAGCAGAGGTTTAGAAGTTGATGATTTATTCAGTTTTGTTTAAGGTCACCATGAGATCAGCATTTGCTTTAGTTGGGCTCTTGACCCTTCACTTTGCGATGGATCTCAAGATTAATACCATTCCAAATTATTATACATCCTATCCAGGATATATAGATAATCCCGTGGTAACTATAAAGCCCACTTATAGTCGTGTCCTCAAGAGTTTTGTGATCAGTCTATACGGATTCGTATTCTATTATAAAGATAATAGATTTCCCCTCTGTATTATAAGTCTACATTTTATGGTACTCTTAAACCTTTGTTCGCCATCCAACAATCATATATATATATATAATCTCAATACATACACACTGTTATACGCTGCCTCTTTGGCTAGGCTTAATGATCAATCAAATCTCATAGTGATTATTCTTTTTATCATAAGAATGCTCACCCTTCTTGTAGTTCTTTTCAGGCAGGATCTCCCTGATCCGGGTAGAAGAAGAAAAACCCGTACTCAAAAATCCAAGGTCCAGTCAGATGATTATAATAAATGTTTAACAATATTTATTAAAAGAATCAAATGAAAAAGGAATACTTGTTACAGATTATAATAGAGTACTAACTAACAGATAGATACTAGCTAGGCTTCAATGGCTTCTTGCATTTGGCACGCTGGAGATCCAGATCTCTGTGAGCAAGGATGAGCGACGGGTCCGTCCGATCCTTCCTCTTTTATAGTACATTTTTGGCTGTACTTCAGCAAATAAAAACAGGATGCTTTAGTTAAAAGCAGGATGCTTTAGTTAGTAGCACTTGGTCTTTAGCAGCAGCAGCAGGCGAGGCTGTGGTTTGCATCCGGTCTTTAGTAAGCGTGGCCATGGCAGTCAACCTGACTAAGGGCTATAGAACTTCATAGTAATTTCTTCATTCAACATTACATTTCAAATGGTTACATTTCCACACAGTAATTTCTTTATTCAACATTACATTTCAAATGGTTATATCTCTTAACAGCCCAGATAGTTCTCCCACTTTGGTTGTCACATATTGGGCTGTAGTCTTCTTATTGTGACCTTTTCTGGTCTTCTTTCGAGATGGGGCCTCAAAGGGAAGCGAGTGAAGTGTCACCCACACATACTGATTTCATCACAACATTGAGCATTTGCGCTCTTATGAATTGTGCAGCTTACATTCACTGCAAGTTGTTCTGCCTTCTGAACTAAATGACCCCTTCCCTTTGGCAGCTTATAATGTTCGAGGCCAGTTCTATGTCACATTGAAGTATTACATCTGCTGCTAAATTACATTCTTTTGTATTATGGCTTGTTATTTTTATTTCTGCTCTTCTTTTTCTTCCATTTTAGAATTTCACTTAGCCATGTCTATGATACTCCGAGTTCCCTTTCGTCCTGGGAACTCCGACGTGTCGTCGGGGGAGTTCCCTGACGAATTGGGATCACGCTAGGGAGACCATTTGCCTACGAGAGAATTAAAACGAGCCAATGAAAATTGGCATGCAGGAATGCATTCCGCAGCCCGCCTACCAGCGCGGGAATAAAATGCGGAAGCAACGCATGCATAGTGCTTTTAGCTTCGGAGCCGACCGGTTGTGTCCTCTCTGAGTGAATGAGTTTTGAGATTGTATCTTACGCTCAACGAGTCTGCTGTTTCGGGACGGGATCTCTCTGTGTTGGTGAGAAGGCGTTTCAGCGACCGCGCGATTCCTGTCTGCCGGCTGCGTCTACACGCTGTTAATTCAAAAGCTGTTCTCACAGCTGGTAAACGGTTGAGTGCGCACAGCGGGCTTGCAGTTTTCCCCGCTGTGTTGCCGCGTTGGGTCCCTGTGTGCTTCAGCACAATAGAGAGAGTACTTTCTTCCTGAAAGAGCAACACGAGTGAAGATCGCGTCCTTTTCAGGATGACGTTTCACTCGTGTGTTTCTGGATGCGGTCGTTTCCTGTCCTCATTTGACGGCCACGTTCATTGTTTCACATGCCTAATCAGTGTGTGAGACTACGTTCGTGGGTGGTTCATGTCCTCTCAGGAGTGCATGACCACGTTGGCACGTTGTTCGTCTCCCCTTTCACGTAAAGGCTTGAGCCGCTCAGTGTGCCGTGTGCCGTCGAGCGCCGGCTGACAGCGCGGGTTGTCACGGCAACCCAGCGCGCGTCATTCGGCGCTCTAGATGCGCGGTCGAGACTCGTGTACCTCTACGAGGTTGAGTCCCTTTTGCTTGTTCCCCAATCTAGTTCCTTTTCTAAAAAGGAGAGGACTACTTTGGCTAATGAGCATTTGGTGATTACAGGGGGTTACAGTGCGGATGTCTCGTCTGGTGAAAGACCCTCACGAGCTTCCCACTCCTCTAGCGCATCGCAAACATGCTGAGACTGTGTTCGTGGGGTGGTTTATGCTTTCTTATGAGAGCATGACCACGTCGGCACGTTGTTCGCCTTGCCTGAAGGCTTGAGCGCCCAGCGTGCCGTGTGTCATCGAAATGATGGCCACGTTCACTGTCTTGCATGCCTGGTGACGGCCACGATCACTGTTTCACATGCCTAATCAGTGTGTTGAGACTGCGTTTGTGGGTGGTTCATGTTCTCTCATGAGTGCATGACCACGTCGGCACGTTGTTCGTCTCCCCTTTCACGTAAAGGCTTGAGCCGCTCAGCGTGCCGTGTGCCGTCGAGGCTTTCGGATGGGATTCTGGTCCTTCTCATGGGGGACCAAGCATTTCATTCGGGGCTCCAGGGGAGGACAGATGTCGATCGCTACATCGGAGAGAGGGCTGTTATACTCTGAAAATGATGCTGCGTTCCTACTATAATAGTATGTTCTCATGCTGAAGATTCAGACTTGACAGCTACACTTTCCTGGGCTATTCTAAAGTGTCTGGGTGAGTGTGAAAAATTTTGGCAGTATGGAAGCATTTTGGTGCCAATATGGCAAGCCAAACAGGCCTAAATCTGCAGAAGTTTTTCCTCTCTCACTACCCCTGCACATTCAGTGCACGTGGGTAGTTCTGACTCGGGGTGGAGCTGCGCTTGTGACTGACCGTGATTAGTCACATTGCTGGCCCTCGGGCAGACGATGTCCACACTGGTGGTCCAGAAGCGCCTTTAAACCAGCCCGCTCAGGGTTTGTTTCCCCTCAGCAAGAGGATGGGAAACGATCCTGAGAGGAGCGACCCAGAGTATGTGATATCTGCTCTTCGGGAGTGTGTGTTATCACCACTCCTTCCCCCGGGGGAGGGCCGGGTGGAGAATTTCGTTTCTGTTCCGCCGCTGGTCATCCAGTCAGCGGTACCCAAATTTTGAGCAGTTCACTTCCTCTGAGTCACTCACGGGCCCCAGCGCTTAGATGACAGCGAGGGCTACGGCCTTGTCACTCTCGTCTCTCGCTGGGCGATGAGGCGGAAACCAGGACTCGAGGCCCCCGGGCCTCGCTCCTCGTTTCCCCTCACGGTCGGGACTGGCAGTAAAATAAGACCTGTCTCCTCCGTCCGAGAGGGTCAGAATGGCAGTGTGCGCCGCCCCGAACGGCGACACTCCTGCTCCCCTCTCCCCAGCTCGCGGATAGCAGTGACGCAGCCTCGGCTGCGTCGCTCCGGTCTGCAGCTGGGCCTGGAGGCGCAGAGACCAGGACACGAGGAGTCAGGGCCTCGTTCCTCGTCTCTCCCCCTCCCTTCGCCACCGGGCAGCCCGCAGCAGAACGCCCACGGGCCTTCTCTGCCCCCCGGTGGAAGCGGGTTGGTGTCGAGTTTGACGCCCAGACCCCGCTCTTGGTCGCTACAACGCCACCAGAGCCGGGTCCCTGTCTTCCACCTCGCTGCCCCTCCGCGGGTACGCCGGTGGTTCGGTTGGGCACGTTGGGGCGGTCTCTAGAAGCCTGGCTAGCGCTTCTGAGTCCGTCCCAATGGCTCATCCGCACCATCCGGTTCGGCTATGCAATTCAGTTTGCACGCCGGCCTCCCAAGTTCAGCGGCATCCACTCACCCGTGTGCAGTCAGTGGATGCCCCTGTCTTGCGGAAAGAGATCGACGTCCTGCTGGCGAAGGACGAGGTCGAGCCGGTCCCTCCTGCCGAGATGAGGTCTGGGTTTGCGGCCCCTACTTCATTGTCCCCAAGAAAAGCGGTGGGTTACGGCCAATCCTGGACCTGCGAGTTTTGAATCGGGCCCTGCACAAACTCCCGTTCAAAATACTCACGCAGAAGCGCATTTTCGAATGCATCCGTCCCCAGGATTGGTTTGCAGCGATCGACCTGTAGGATGCGTACTTTCATGTCTCGATTCTTTCTCGACACAGACTGGTTCTATGGTTTGCTTTCGAGGGCCGAGCATGTCAGTACAAGGTCCTACCCTTCGGGCTGGCCCTGTCGCCCCGTGTCTTCACGAAAGTCGCGGAGGTGGCCATTGTTCCCATGAGAGAACTAGGCGTTCGCTATGCGATCACAGGGACATGGTGCTTCGGCACCTCAGCCGGTTGGGGCTTCAGGTCAACTGGGACAAGAGCAAACTCTGCCCCGTGCAGAGGATCTCTTGTCTCGGTATGGAGCTGGACTCGGTCACTCGGACTGCGCGCCTCACGGAGGAGCGCGTCCAGTCAGTGCTCACCTGCCTCAGGTCCTTTCGAGGCAGGACAGCGGTTCCACTGAAACAATTTCAGAGGCTCCTGGGGCATATGGCAGCCGCAGCCGCAGTAACGCCGCTCGGCCTGTTACATATGAGACCGCTTCAGCGCTGGCTTCACGATCGAGTCCCGAGGTGGGCGTGGCGGAGCGGCACGTTCCGGGTCAAAGTCACCCCGCACTGCCGCCGAACCTTCTCCCCATGGTTAGACCCTGCGTTTCTACGGGCCGGAGTGCCCTTAGTCCAGGTGTCCAGGCATGCTGTGGTTTTCACAGATGCTTCTGCCATGGGGTGGGGTGCCACGTACAAAGGGCATGCAGTCTCGGGTCTGTGGACGGGGCCCCAGCTGCATTGGCATATCAACTGCCTAGAGTTGCAAGCAGTACGCCTAGCTTTGTGTCCGCCTCAAGGGGTTTCTCAGACACAAGCACGTACTGGTCCGTACGGACAGCACTGCGACCGTTGCGTACATCAACCATCAAGGTGGTCTACGCTCCCGTCGTATGTCGCGACTCGCCTCCCACCTCCTCCTGTGGAGTCAGAAGCATCTGAGGTCGCTTCGTGCCATTCATGTTCCAGGGGCGCTCAACCGTGTGGCAGACGAGCTTTCACGGCAGCCTCCCCTGCCAGGAGAATGGCGACTCCATCCCCAGGTGGTCCAGCTGATTTGGAGTGTCTTCGGAGCCGCACAGGTAGACCTGTTTGCCTCTCCAGACACGACCCATTGCCAGTGGTTTTACTCCCTGACCGAGGGGACCCTCGGTACGGACGCCCTGGCACTCAGCTGGCCCCGGGACCTGCGCAAATATGCGTTTCCCCCAGTGAGCCTTCTTGCACAGACTCTGTGCAAGGTCAGGGAGGACGAGGAGCAGGTCCTTCTAGTGGCGCCGTATTGGCCCACCAGGACTTGGTTCACGGAACTCATGCTCCTCGCGACAGCCCCCCCTTGGCCGATTCCTCTGAGGAAGGACCTCCTCTCTCAGAGACGGGGCACTCTATGGCACCCGCGTCCAGACCTCTGGAAACTCCATGTCTGGTCCCTGGACGGGACGCGGAGGTTCTAGGTGGTCTACCACAGGCAGTGGTAGACACCATCACTTCCGCTAGAGCCCCCTCTACGAGGCGCCTCTATGCGTTGAAGTGGAACCTGTTCGTCGCTTGGTGTTCCTCCCGTCAGGAGGACCCCCGAACTTGCTCGATTGGAGTCGTGCTTTCCTTCCTGCAAGATGGGTTGGAGCGAAGGCTGTCTCCCTCCACCCTCAAAGTGTATGTTGCTGCAATAGCCGCACATCACGATGCAGTAGAGGGTAAATCTTTGGGGAAGCACGACCTGATCATCAGATTCCTTAAGGGTGCTAGAAGGTTAAATCCACCTCGTGTTTCGCACCCTGTACCCTCTTGGGACCTAGCTCTGGTGCTCAGAGCTCTTCAAGGTCCTCCCTTTGAGCCTTTGTCAACAGTGGAGCTTAATATCCTGTCCAATAAGACAGCGCTCCTGTTGGCATTGGCCTCTTTCAAGAGGGTCGGGGATCTGCAAGCTTTTTCGGTCGACGAATCGTGCCTAGAGTTCGGGCCGGGCCTTTCTCACGTTGTATTGAGACCCCGGCTTGGATATGTGCCCAAGGTTCCTACCACTCCCTTTTCGGATCAGGTAGTGAACCTGCAAGCGCTGCCCCAGGAGGAGGCAG